>PVIU01006787.1:0-98108 GCA_004026605.1 Ondatra zibethicus
AATGAGTGAGTACATACCATAATCATCTTTCTGGGTTTGGGTTACCTCACTCAGGATAGCGTTTTCTATTTCCATCCATTTGCATGCAAACTTCAAGATGTCCTTGTTTTTTACCGCTGAGTAGTATTCTAATGAGTATATAATCCACACTTTCTTGATCCATTCTTCCATTGAGGGGCAACTAGGTTGTTTCCAGGTTGTTTTAATAAATGTTCCTTTGGGGCTGTTTCTGCAGACCCTTAGGACACGCACTGAGTATTAAGACAGTAAAGAAAAACATTGCACGTTTCCGTGTTTGTGGATGGGGATTTATCCAACTGTAATGCTGTGATTTTATTTTTGTGTGTCTCAGACCAGAGCGCATGCTGCCTGCCGCCACAGCTAACGCTAACCACGTTTCTCCTAGGTGTCTGTTGCCCCGTGCCTGTCCTGTGTTATCGGGGCGAAGAAGCACCATTGCTGAAATGACTAGTGAGCCGCTGGGGGGGCGGCAGGAAATACAAAGTTACAGGCAGCAAAACGGCACTCTTACAGAGTGGCTTTGAATCAGTGTCAAAATGGACTTTTCAGGGGAAATTAAAACTGACGACATACATTAAAATTTTTGAAAAACACATCTTTGATTTGGGTATTGTGGTCAAACATGCCGATAAATCCTATTTCCCCCCATTGTGAATGAAATAGAACTCAATATAAAGTCATAATTAAGAATGCCCTAAAACTTTTTATGTCACATAAGAATGACACTTTGTTACACCAGGGTTTTATAAAATCTAGAGACCATTACAACACAAACTGCGCCGGGAGGGAGAGTTTGAGAAAATGATCTTCACTGTACGCTCTAGCTTTAGGAATAAATTTGTTTAGAGGGTAAATTTATATTCTTTTAAAAGATTTATTCATTTCCTTTATAGGTGTGTGTGTGTGTGTGTGTGTGTGTGTGTGTGTGTGTGTGTACCATGTACATGCAGTGCCCATGGGGGCCATAAGAGGGAGCCAGATCCTCCTCTGGAACTGGGGTTACAGATTGTCCAACATGTTACAGATTGTTACAACACATTACAACATGTTACAACATGGGTCCTGGGATTGGAATCCAGATCCTCTTCTAGGACAGTAAGTGCTGTTAGCTACTGATCTCCCAGGCTAGGTTTCATACTCTTGACTAAGCTTTGTACTTTATCACCTGGTAGGTCTACCCCCTAGAATGCACATACATTCATTCCTTTATGTTCTCACTGTTACACACCTGCTATGCTGATGCTGTAACAGCAATATGTGCTTCTGCCTCTGAACTAGCAGCCTCCAGGAAGATGCAAGGGACCAGGCAATTATAACACTGAGCAGGAAGAGTTATGGTACAGGAGATACAAGGTGAAAAAGAGTCATATATAAGGGACCCAAGGCGTCAGGAGGAAAAACTGAACATTGATAGTGAGCTAGAGAACGAACACAGGGTTGAATGAACACAGGGTAATACCAGTGGGGCCCTGGCCATAACACTTCCCTTGTACTATGTACAAAGCTCTGAAGATGGTGGGCGCTACACAGACCTGGAGCTGAACCCAATAGTTCAAACACCAGGCTGCGGAGAGCGAGGAGAGAAAAGGTGGGTGTTGTTAGAAGCCGCTCAAGAGCCAGGTCAAAAAATATCTGATTGAAACAACTTTGTTATCTCCACCTAAAATACATTATTAAGGTGTTGTACTTCTTCCTGGAGTCTGTGTTTTAAACGGGAGTAGCATGTTTACATTTATAGCCCACTGTTAGGGGACCTTGCACACAGTTGGTGGTGACATGCACACAGTTCTTTCTGTCTTGCTGCCCGTGTTTTGGTCTGTTTCCTGAACTAGACTATGACTTCCCACAAAGCAGGCTGTTTCCATTCGGACGTGGTGGCCATCTGGGGATGTGGTACAGTAACACAAAGTTCTTGCATGAAGAAGAGGTCTTATTTTCTCTAGTACACCTACACTATGAGAATTCTCACCGACCCTGCAAAGGAGGATGCCGTAAAATATGGGACTTACAAAGAACAGCAACTCTTTCCCGTAGCCATAGACTGGAGAATGTCACTTAGTTGAAACATTATTGTCGCCGGTAGTGGTGGTGCACACCGGTAGGATTTGCTGAAGGAGGCAGAGGTAGGAGGATCACGAGTTCGAGGCCAGCCTAAAAGAAATAATAAAAAAAAAATAAAAAATAAAAAAAAGAAACATTCTTGTCTTTGGGAGGAACACTCACACTTGTGTGTCTGTGAGTAAAGCTGCACAACCATGGCACAACAAGTCCACTGTGCAGAAGATCGTGCTCCTCAGCAAATGCAATTCCATTTCTCCTGCCACGCCAGGAAATTTACCAGACAAAGAAACTGGGGCTTGTGATGATAATAATACTTTTCAGCACTTGTGTGGTTCTTTCTGGTTTCAGTAAACTTCACGGGCATTAATTACTTAATTGCTAGGTCCACTTTGAGGTGAAGAAACAAATATGGTCATCCCCATTTCATGGGTAAGGAAGTTGAAAGTGTAAAGGGGCAGCTTGCTGCAGACTGGTTTGTAGCTCAAGACTCAAACTCCAGAGCAGCTCCCAGAGGGCCACTGCACGGACCATTAGCAAGGCTGCTCCTCAAGGAGAAAACTAATCCTGGAGGCCTGACTGAGACAGGGCTCAGAATTACCATAAGAGAAAGAAAATGTGGTTGCCAAGATTGGTCTCTTGCTTTTCCTTTTCCCCTTGGAGCTCAGAATCAATTTCATGGATCCCTGAGACCATACATTAACTTTGGTGCTGGGGCCTATGACCTGTCCCGCAGGTGTGAGTGACTTTCTCTTTGAAGGCAAATGATTGCTTGAGGAGGCCAAGGCACAGTTCAGCAGATCTATGCTTCTGATCCCTCCGAGATGCCCTCGTGGCTGGAAACTTGGCCACGGGTAGGGCTGACTGGAAAGTAGACATTTCCCATTGTCCCCTTTCTTGGCCTTTGCCAGCTGGTCACAGCTTGTGGAATGATGTGGTGGTGCTTATTGTGAAGTGGGAGCTCGAAGCAAAGTTTATTTTGAATTCAGCTTATTGGAAAAGCTTGGGGTGACTAGTTAGAGAAATTGGTCTATAAGGCACATAGTGTTCCAGCTTTTAAGAGAAAACAACTAGGAATTGAAAAGGCTCAGCCCACGGTGAGCTGCGCAGAGGTGCTCGTAGGCAGATATGATGTAGTCTCTGAAGTGGGCAGGGAGCAGCATTCAGCAGCCCCAAGACTTGGAGCGTGGCCTGATAATGCTCAATGAACCCTCCTAGTTGTAGCTGGCCACAGTCTTTGGTATTCACGGCTAATGCTAATCAAGTACTTAATATTTGCTACACTTTGGATGATTCGTAGTCAACAAGACATCCCCAGAAACTAATCTGGCCACTTTTATTGTAGGTCAGCAAACTGTTAAAAGGTTCCATTTTAAGTACTATTTTGTTTTCCAGATTTGACATTTATTTCTGTGATTTCTGTGTGTGCAAATACTTCTGTAGGAAGAACATCTTGGAATGTTCTTCACCCAATCCCTCTGCAGCTCTACCTACTTCCTTCAAGCTCTACCTACTTCCTTCTGGCACAACATTTTGAGCCAGAGAAAGGAGTCTACGAGCAGGGCTGAGCTGAGAGATAAGTCCAGGTTCTAAGGCAGCAGTCATTTGAATCTCATTTTAGCAAAAGGATGAAACCAAACCTGCATTCTCAAAAGAAGCGAGGGCATCAAAAGCCTCCACTCACTGAACCATACCCTCTGTGTCCTTCGTACACACTATCTTATCAACTCATTATCATCTTATCTACTAATTACACCAATCACTCAGAAAGGATTAGAAATGAAAACATACAACTTTGTATTTTTTCCCCAAACAAGTGTTTTTTTAAATTTCTTATAAGAAGGGAACTTAGAAACCATCCAGTAGATCCTACTTAATTGGGAAACTGAGACTTAGGGAGGTAACGTTGAAGGAGGAACGCTAACTCTATGTCCTCTGGTTCCCTCTCCTTGCAGTGGGACTGAAGGGCAGTGGGCATGAATTTAGTACCCTAAGTATCAGATTTGCCAGTTGCCACCACTGGCTCTGCCATTCACGGTTGCCTTTCTCCTTCGCGCAGAAGGGATAGAGGCAGAAGCCCGCTGAGGATGCTGGGATCTCTGAAGACCGCAGCTATCCCCTACTATGTTACATTGCTTCTAAATGACGGTTTAAACTAGAAAAAGCCAAGTGTGCACCTGTCTGAGGAAGCTTTTACTCTCTGCATCCTAACCAGTGTTTTTGGGTTTTTATTATTGATGAAAAGACTTAAAAAACAAAACAAACAAAAAACTGCATAAAACATGTTATCCCAGAAGCTAAATCACAAAGTCACAGCACTCCCACACAACGGAATTTACCTGGTCATATATCTTTGATGTAAAAGCTCATGCAAAATAAAAGATTTTAGAGTATAGAAGACTCTGAAATGTGGCTTTAAAAATAATTACCCAGAATTCCCAATGAAACAGGAAACTCTGGCTCCAAACTGTAACGGAGACTGAAATTATCATCCAAGACAGCATAATCAGGTCTTTCTGAGAAACTCCCATGCTGCTTTTGGAAGAAGGGGCTCCACGGACAGAATTTGGGTACAAACCACGTGGTGGTCGCTGTCCTTCCTCTGTCTCCTGTGGGTGGCCCTGCAGTCACTGGAGCGATCCATCACTTCAGGACTGCAGATGTCCTTGGGACTAACGGGGAAGCAACTCAAGCTGAACTTGGCAGCCAAAAATCCAGGACTGCCGGACACTACACAAAGGGGGCTTTGGATTTTGCTACCTTCACAGTTTTAGAGCTTTGCTAAGTGTTCATCTATCTACCATTTTCTTGCTAGCAATTGTTTTCAAATCCAGTGTACATTCTTGATGCTGTATTCAGTTTACACTGTCGATTTACAGACTTCAAATCAAATGTGACACCGAAGAAGCCACAAGAGCGGTGGTTAAACTTCCCGCAAAACTTTCAAAATGTCTTTCCAACGGTGTGTTTGGTATTAAAGAAGAATGAGGTAAAATGTGACCAGTTTAGAAAAGAAGCCTTGTTGGTGAACATATAGGTGTTTATTATATTGAGAATATCGTGTTCTTTGATAAATCTTACCATGAAATATTTCAGGCTGTCTTAAATGGTGGCTTTAAAAAATAAAGTCGTGAACACCGAACAGATGGATTGAATTAAGAACCGTTTAAATGCCAAGTTTAGCTGTGTCTGAATGGTGAAAAAAGGTAGTCATTTAAAGGCTAGTTAGTATTTTTTGAGAAAAAGGTAACTTTTTTTCTTCTTTTCTTTTTGTCAACAAAAGAGAATTTAACATCAATGATACACATATTCTGGGATCTTGGAAAATATAAAATTAAAATAACAGAGTCAATCACTAAGAATAAATTTAAATGGAGAATAAATTTGCTTTAGCTAAAATTGACCAATTTCATTAAATTTTAATAACTATTATAAAATTGGTTTTGAGTCACATGATGATTTTAGAGGTAAATTTATTTAATATTAATAAGCAAGGCCAACTACTTTTGGGAGATGCTGTTTTGAAGACAAAATGAGATATCAAATAACACTTGTAAAATGAAAGTCTGAATTTATTGTTCACTGAACAGAAACACTTTTATCTTCCTGTAAAATATGTGCAGCTTCATAAATTTAAAAATAATTGTTCTTTATAAGTATATGATTTATATTAAGACACCCTCATGTATTGGAAGATGTTTCAGCAATTTGAAAAATAAAACCAGGGGCTGTAGAATTTAGCTAAAGGTAGACTGTGGGCCCTTTATACACAAGGACATACTGGTTCATTTCCCAAGCCTGTACCTCTCCTCCAATAAATGAATTGAGAATTGAACTGGACAACGAGAAGCTAAAATATATATTAGAAGGAAGAGGGATTATTTGTATTAGAAGAATCCATGAGGCCTATAAAAGGAATGTTTCTCTGGAGGGAGATTTGGATTGATACTGATTGTCCAAATAGTTTATAATCCCCTTGGATCTTACCCAGGTCACTGTGTACCTGTTGGAATATCTGAGTCTATTTCAGAACTCAGTCTCTGCAATGTTGCTGAACCGGTTAGATGACATTTAAGGAAGCAACCAGAAAAACACATAACATGCAACTTCTGCTTTAAAGTTTATATTGTGTGTTTCTGAGTGACACTGTAATTTTGTTAAGCATATGAAAGATTTAGCCATTTGCTTCATGGCATTTAGTACAGTAGGTTAACAGATATCTAATTAATAAATGGTCACTCCGATAATAGATCCATTTTCTTCAAATCAAAGGAAAATACATGCTAAGTAATGATATATAAGTACCAGATTTCTCTCTAATCCTGAAATGGCTCCCTCATCAAGACATCTTTTCCATTACTCTTCTCTTCTCTGTCCTGTCCCCAACTCTCTTCCTGCACCCAGACCACCCAACCTGCTCCCTCAAGTTCCCATCCCTCCACCCCTCTCCTTCACCCTGTTTACCCAGGAGAGCTCTTTGATTTCCCCTTACCAGAGAAATCATGCATGTCTCTGTGGCCTGCAGATTAAGCTCTGTAAAGAGACATATTGCAATTGCTTTAAAAGATTCCAATGATGGTTTCTCAATATTTCATAAAGTATCTCTGCAGCTTCTCTTCCTATTACTACACTAAATATCAGCCTTTAAGAATCTATCAGCTATACGTTAGCTGTACAGTCTTGTGGGCTCCATGTTGAAGAAGCAAGGAGACTCATTTTTGAGTCATAATAGAAGGTTTTGGAAACCTAAAAGCAGTAATATCCCCTTTCTTGTTTAGAAGGCTGTATGTATATAAATTAAAGAGATGTCTCCATTAAGATCAGGAGAATTTTTAGTTCTACATTTAAAAAATATTGAAAGGGAAGATACAATATTAATCTTGTAGCCATAACTTTATATGGGGCAATAACTATAGATGTTAAATTTTTGAAATTATTTTTGGGAAGGAGTAACTTGGGGAATTTACCATGTCTATTTATTAGATAAAGGAGGGAAATTGACTCCAAAGTATATATAATTAAAATAAAGCTTATTCAAAATCTAGAACAAGGCATAGTTTTGCTTGTTATTTATGGAGTTATTTATGTCAACAAACTATGTTTATAAATATATATAAACATTATTATATATAAGAGAATATATTCAAAGATTTCTTGAACATATTTCAATAATTTTTATAAGTTTAGTCAAAAATTTGTATTTTTAACTAATAATGGCTTAAAATTAAATAAAAGTATTAGCTTTTAAATCAAGTAAAAATTTTTTATTAATAAGTTGTGTAGTTTACAGTTAAAGTAAATTTTTAAAGCTTATTAATGATTATGTAATATGTATACCATATATATTATATTAAATGACTATATTATATATTTATATATAATACATTATTATAATAATTAAATAAATTATCCAAACAGTTGATTAGATAATTGATCATTAGTCTGTCTCTTATTTTTTAATAGTTTATAATTTAAGTAAGGTTATTGTTAATAGTTTATAAGTTAATTGACTTATCAACTTGGAATTTTATGTTATATCCCTGTTAAATTGAGCCTAAAAAGTAATAATGAAGTTTTTTTAATATGGAAACAAAAGTTGTTACCCAGAAATACAATATATGAGGAGATTGTAAACTATGAATCCTTTATATTGTATCATGAGATAAATTAGGCACAGTAAATAAACCAAAGCAACTCCTTTATGGATGAAGAAAAGGTAAAAAATTTTACTTTAAACTATTATGAGGCTAACAGGATAACAGAGAACATATGAGCTTAGATATTTTTTTAAAAATTAATTTAAAGGGACAGATATTTTGTGGCTATATTTTTTCTATACCTGTAAGGTAGATGGTTTAATAAGAAGACAATTAGACAACTGAAGAAATAGCCCTAGGGTTAGGATGAGAGAGTTTTAGAGTGAAAAATGAAGACTATAAGATTTAAATTTAAAAACAAGCAACAGCGTGATTTTTGCTGGATGGCCAGAGAAATGCAGGCTGCTGTATCTGAGACAGGCAGTAAAAGAACAGCTAGAGACAGACACAAAGAGTTAATTAGTAAGCATCATAAAGGAAGATTTGTTTAGTTTTCTTGAGTGTTTCCAATCAAACTGAAAAAGTCCTATAGAGTTTTTACAAATCTCTGAGAGGGTATCCTCTCTCTAGAACTTGTTTTTGGATGAGCTAACCAGAGCTTCTGTATGTGTCTAGATGAAGACAGAGGAGGAGTGGAAATGGAGGGGTTAGATGGGAAACACTGGAGGGGTGAGCAGGAGGAGAGGAGGGAGAGAAAACTATGATCTGTGTGTAAAATAAATGAAAAAAATTATTTAAATAAAATAAAATATAAAATAATAACATAAACATTGAATGCATGCATAGATGATGGCAGGGATTTCACCTGAAGTGATTTCTATGGATCTTATTTATGTGGATGAATATGTGATCTGTTGAAGCTCACCATATCCTCAAAGATGGCTGAGCCTTCTTAGCTGTCTTATTCTTGTTATGCATACATTGTTTCTGTGTTGCCCTGGAAATAGCATCATAAAATAAGCTCAATTCACCCTTTCCAAGCTCAGCCTGAAAAAAGCTAGTTCCCCAAGTTTCTGCTCACCAAACTGGAGTCTCCTCCTCCACTGAGACCATATGCATGGAGCCTAGTGTAGACGATTGCAATAAGGTAATCCTACACTAGCTCAGAATGGAGTATAATAAAGGGTTCTTTATTTAGGGGTAGACTCACAGATCAACAGTCCTCTGGATGAGTGGGAAACAGGAACCAAATTCAGCAGACAAGAGGGCTGCACATGTTTCTTCATCTGTTTATATAGTACATGTGGCCATGCCCAGAGTGTGCCGGTATCTTAAAGGATATTGGCTGAAGGAGTTGCCACAGCACCTCTCCCTTTTGTCTAAATAAGATAGTTCTAAGCCTAATACAAAACTATATACAATAAGAACAAATATCAAGTATAAAAATTAGAATTACAACCAGCATAAACAATATCAAGCAAGAAACATATGCTAAATGTTTTAATAGCTATCCTATTCTAAGGAGTCTAAGACATGTATAAGAAATAGCTTGGCCAAGTCATGGGAGGAATACAACTATGAATATCTAGTTTTAAACCCCATCAAAGACCTGAAAAGGGAAATAATATTACTTGAGTAAACAGGAAGTGCAATCAAGTAACTTCTAAAATGTACAATAAATGACAGAGACAATTGGCTACCTGCACAATTACCCAAAGTCTCATTTGCAACATTGGAGCAACCAACTTTGGCTAAAGCCTAGAGTAACTGACAGACCATTTTCAGAGGCAGAAAAATTTCCAAAACCATCTTACCCTACTAGGCAAGGTTTGGTAGTCTTTTTTCTTATATCTTTCTAGCCCAGTCCTGACACCATGCACTTTGTCAGTGGTTGAGGCATGGGCAGTTCCTTGCCCAAAGGCAAGTTTTGCCAGTTAGAAAAAAAGCTCCAAGTGGAGTGTCTTTGGTGTCCAACATTCTCCTGGGAATAGATCAGAGTTGCCAAGAGCAATCGTGTCTCACATCAACAGAGCCTTAAGTTATTTAAGTGCCATATTCTACAGTTCTTTGAAGTGGTTGAAGATTACCTATCTATGCAGAATACAATCTCTATGTATCTAAAGAACCTGATTAGTCTAACTATAAGCATGACAAACATGGGTGACTATTGACCTATAATTTTTATACCTATATAGCTTAAAGACTAAGACTTTGTATTAGAATATTAAACAATCTTTAAACAACTGTGCAGCAAATAAGGATAATGACCTCAAAATGTAAACAATGTATAAGTATCTTGATCAGAAGTAGAAAAGTATAGTGCAATATGATAAATATAGCCTAAAATTGTATCAATATACAAAATGTTTTAAACAGAGGTAGAAACATACATGTAAACAATATGACAAAATAATTTTGTATAGGTGTTTAAATATTGTAAATAGAAATAAGAACATATTCAATATAAAAATATAATTTGAATTTGTATCAATATATAAGAATCCATACCAATGTAAATTGTCTATAAATAATAGCTCTCAAATATTCATGCTATTACTCACTATTATTATTTTGAGTAAGCGCACACTAATCTATTATCCTATCCAGTTTCCGTTTTTTAAAGATATCTCTGAGCCTACACAATTTCCACCCCAATCCCTAACCCTATACCAGTTATAATCAACCCCTAATTGATGTCCCTAATTCTGAGGACAAACTTTGTTGGGAGAATGGGCACTGTCTTCTAGAATTACTTCCAGCTGTCATGGTGGTGATGTTCTTTCTATGGGACCCTGTAAAAGTAAAATAATGGTTAAGTTTCAAGATTACTGTCTGGTATAATTGCAAATAGTCTCTGAGTAGGGTTTTTCTGAAGTTCTTATTAGAAGTTCTGACCAGAACATTATTCAGGTCTGAGCAGCCTCTGCTTACAAAATGGCACCCATATATTTGGGGCTAACCTGCATGGCCAGCCACACATTTCAGGTACAGGTATTTGTATGCCCGCTTGGCATTATGAGGAAAGTAGTTGAGAACATGCCTGCCACTCAGCATCCCAACCTGGGAAAGCAGCTGGATCAGGTCTGCTAGGTGTGCACAGGCAGGAAAGCACGGCAGATTCACACCACTGTGCATGGAGACATTTCCAGGCTGCACAGCATGGCAGATTTTGGTTTTACTCAGATGAAAAGGGTTTATATACTGCACAGTGCTTCCCAGAGTTTAGGTGTGAGCACGACTCCCACCCCAGAGCTGGCGGTAATCGTACCTCTGCCATACTGAAAGGCCAAGAGAGGTGTAGCCATCACCCAGGGCTGCCACAGCTGCAGTGCTTACCATTTTAAAAGTGGTCCTGGTCACAAAATGATTACAGCTACACAATAAGACAGATTTAGACAAAAAAAGACCCCTAAACAAATCACAGTGTGTTTAAAAATGTATGTAAGTCTGGGAGATAGAGGAATCAAGAGTATAGACAGTTATAAAAAGAATTTAAAGAGACAGTAAAAGTAATATAAAGAGTACAGACAGTCATAGATTAAAGTCATAAAGAAAAATAAACCACATAAAGATGGAAAATACATAATGAGTCAGGATTATGTATATTATTGTATGTGCTTTTTAATTTTTTGACTGTGAATGAGCTAAGTACAGAGAGACATTTCATTGTATAGGCTGCTAAGCTAAACCAACATATATATTTTAAAGGTATCTTGACTTCAAAATTTAGATCTAAGGATATGTTGCTTTAGAAAAGACGTTCTGCTTTTGTTTTCACAGAGGATAGAATGCTGTAGATTCTTTACTGGCTAATATAGTTTGATCAAACAAGACCCACTGAAGCAATGGCCCAGATGGTCCAACATCTATAACAGCTACAGGACTGCTGGCTGAGATGAACCTACCACACAGGATGTCCCATAAAGGACCTGATTCACAGTGCCCCCAATCAGCAGGAAGTAGTCTAGAGAACAATGCCCAAATTCTCTAAATAATTGTTTATAAATATTTATTTACATTTAAAGGTGTATATGCTATAGAGATGAATACTTTGCATTGGTATGGACCTTGGTTTATTGATATAAATTTAAGATCAATTTTGTTATATGTATTTCTGCTCTTATTTAAGGTATTGTGTTTGTGCAGCTCATTTAAAAATGTAATATGTAGTTAAGAAATACAGATTAGTAGATAGTCATTTATAATAGTCAAACTTGTCATTGTTGTTAGGTTTTGCAGATGTACAGAGAAATATTTCAGATGGATAGGTATTCTTCATATCTTTCAAAGACCTAGAGAACATGGTTTTTACAATGTTTTAATAACTTAGACTTCTCATGACAAGGAGACACATCTGCTCCCAGCAGCACCAATCTACTTCAAGAGGATGATTGGCATCTAAGATGCTCCTTATGGAGTTTGTTAGCCATTTGGGCAAGAAACTACTCTTGCCTGGACTGCTTGATGTTATGCTGTATGAACTGAACATGCAGGGCCCACAGAAAAATGACTGCTGAAGTTGCCTAAATGTGAGAAGTCCTTCAAAATTCCTCCTTCATGAAAGAGTCTGACAGACATTCTGCAGAATACAAAAGAAAGTAACTGACAAACTGCCAATAGAGGCAAAACAGTCTGTCAGATAATTTGGACCTATAGGCTGAAGATGGATGTCCCAATGTTACAGAACAACTTTGGGTGACTCTCCAGGCAGCAAGATGTCTCTGTCAATTCTAAAATTTTGGAACTTGCTTACAATGCACTTCCTGTTAACTTAGGTAATATTATATCCTTCTGGGGTCTTTGATGGAGTTGAAGAATAGATTGTTATAATTATATTTTTCCTTAGTTATGATAAAAGATAAAATGGATATAAATATTGTATCTGTAATTCTTGCTTGATACCTGTTTTGTTACATATAATTTTACTATGTTAAAGTTTAAATCTTCCTTTTTTATTTAGACAGAAAAGAGGAGGTAATTCCCCTCTGTATACTGTGAATATGTTAACATGGTTAACATAATAAATTCATTGGTTAATATGAATTTATTAACCAATATTGCCATTGGTTAATAAAGAAGCTCTTTTCCACCTTTAGTAAGGCAAAATATAACCAGGTGGAAAATTTTAACAGAGATATATAGAGAGAGTAGGTGAAATCAGGGAGACACCATGTAGCTGCTAAAGAAGACAGATGCTAGAACTTTACCGGATAAGCCACAGCCTTGTGGTGATACAGAGAATAATAGAAA
Organism: Ondatra zibethicus; assembly: GCA_004026605.1. Lineage (NCBI taxonomy): Eukaryota > Metazoa > Chordata > Mammalia > Rodentia > Cricetidae > Ondatra > Ondatra zibethicus. The sequence continues at coordinate 12,867 of PVIU01006787.1, forward strand.
TGGGTTAATTTAAGATGTAAGAGTTAGTTAATAAGAAGCCTAAGCTAGTAGGCCAAGAAGCATTTTAATTAATATAGATTCTGTGTGATTATTTTGGGTCTGGGTATCCAGGAACAAACAAACAGCCTCTGCCTATGAAAGCCTAGAAAACCTCTGAAAGAATTTTCAGATGAAGTGATGCTGTTTGTAAGTATAATCCCTTGTCTATGAAGCTGCCTAGCCACAAGCTATAAGTGCCGAAGATGCTTTCTTCTTTGTGTTTTTGCATATTTAGGCCATCAAAACTCCAAAACCAGAGCATTTTCTTAGTCTCTAATTTTGATCTCAGCTTGATCCACTCCTTGAGATTATGGTAAAGATTTTTTTTTTTTGCTATGAACAAATTTCCCATATAACTAATATTTTCATTCTTCCTGTGGCCTTCCTTGTCATGAACACTGATGAACTGGATTTCATTGGCTGTTACTCGAGGCATTTGATCCCTGCTGTCTGGCCTCACCTACCCCCTCTTTTCTCCATGTTACCTTTAGCTCATTATCCAAGAACCAAAACCAGTTCATGATTCCTTCATTCTGATTTCACTGTCTCAATATGAATCACAATGCTCCACACAGACCAGTGGTTCTCAACCTTCCTAACCCCTTATGAATCATAATGTAAATATCTGTGTTTTTCTGATGGTCTTAGGCGGCCCCTATGAAAGGGTCATCGCACCCCACAGGTTGAGAACAGCTGACCTAGACTCTCTGATCAATTCCTACCACTCCCGTCACCCTGTGCATCAGTACAGCAGGTGCAGCACCATTCCATCAAGCTTGCTTACAGAATTTTATGAACTTAAAAGTTCATAAAAGTTAGTTATTAAAGCTATGACTATCCCCAAATATGATTGGATCCCTGATTTTTGAACATTTGAAAATTTTAAGCTCTACTTTTCTTTTTATTTTTTTGGTTTTTTGAGACAGGGTTTCTCTGTAGCTTTTGGAGTAAACTCCACTTTTCAAATGTTCTAATTGAACAGTTTCACAATACATGTCAAAAATATGAATGCGTTAAATCTCACTGATGCTAATTAAATGTGCTGTGTTTTATAAATGGGTCTACAAATTCATAGAAAAAAATCTAGTTTAAGGCAAACAGAGAAATTGTTTGAAAAAAATTAGAGAAAAAAACTAACCTAATTTACTTAATGCAAAATAACAATCCTTCCGATAATACCTTTGACAGATGGCTGTCTGTCCAGCCCCAACTTGAACAGTGAGGGCAGGGACTCATGTATCCTAAAAATGCCTATTTCATTGTTTTCAAATATCACTTTCAAAGTGGGATATCTGCAAGTTCTAGATAAAGATAAAAACTAGCTGCCTGCAAGTAAACAGATGCATCATTAATTTCTAATGGAAGGAAAGACAGACGGGGCACTGGGAAATATGGGTTGGAACTGATTTCAAGAAACACCTCATTGCAATGCTCATTATGCTCTCTTCCCAGCATTGGGGGGACATACTTCAGCAACATGAGGCTGTTACATGAATCCCAACAGTTCTCACTGTAATGCCCTGGACTGTTAAGAATGACACCCAGGAAGAAACCTGATGAAAAGATGACCACAACATTTTGGTGAGCAGAAATAAAACTGGCCTACACAAAGGATACTTTTATTCTTCATATTCCATGTAACATATTTCTGAGTTAATAACACTCGCCTATATTGAAACAAGAGTGGAAAGATATTAACCCAAATACTGATTGGGGTTTACCTCAGATGGTGAGCACAGCAGGTATGTTTGTTTTAATCTCCTTCCATTTTTATGTTTTTTTTAAACACAATACATGCTATAGCAACACACACACACAAAGAATCTCATTTATAGTAACAAAACAATCTAAAAGTCCACTTTCTCTTGGCCTTTTCTTTTAGGTAGAAAAGAGATAAGCAAAGCATAATTACATTCATAACTGTAGAATACTGATCATCACAACTCTGCCATGCTTATTCAGTGGCCAGTCAGATGAAGGAGTGTTTGGCTCTAAAGATAACCATGAGAGTTCTGTGTTAAGCTTGCTTGGCACATCTCTGCAAGTTTCATCTTAAGCTGGCCGTGCCTGTTAGGGATAAAAGCCGTGTCCCCTGGCACACGCAGACACTCTCAGCTCTGCCTCAGCTTCCTGGCACTATTCGCCCTCCTGAGGACCGCCCGTGGTGAGCACACATAATCCATGTGCCATTCTGAGCTTCCAGTTGTGTTTTGTTTGTCTTTGTTGGCTTCCGAACTCCAGGAAGGTCTCTGTTGAGATGGTCTGCCTCTCTGCCCACTGGCCACTCCTTTGTCCAACTCCAGCTATTTTGCTACACTTGTGCATTTGGACCAAACTGGAAATGTCAAATGCATTCATTATCTCTGGTAGCCCAGTGAACCCAGAGCACCAGCTGGAAGTTCCGTCTTCTTTGCCAGGCTCTGATGCCAGAGGGACTACATGAAATAAGGTCAAAATTGCAAATCCCTGATGTGTTTGGCAGGCACATGCTCTTCTAGGAATAGCTTACTGTCACTCTGATACTGAGCCGCAGTGTTGACAGCCCAAGTTGGGCGACATTTAAGCTTCTACTAGATGGACATGAATGAACACTACAATTACTGTACCATCTAACTTACTCAGTTTATTGATGGTCTTCCATGCTGCCCTCCATGATACATGCACCCTGATATGTGCAAAGCAGTGTAGTTTTCTATAGACAGTGGTGTCCAAGAAAGTAAAATATAGAATTTCCAAGGTGACCATAAAATCACTTTAAACATTCTGAAAGGGAAGATAATCGCAGACACGGCAGTAGCACAATGTAGCTAAACTGGGGATGCATGGACCATAAATACAAAAAGTAAATATTTGAACACTATCCTTTAAAATATGGCTTGAATCTTAGCCAGTCTGGAAAAGGTATCTGTGCATGTCACATTTAAAAACTGTTGTGAAAATCAGACCTTGAGAACATCCAGTTGTTATAACATGCTCAAATCTACCTAATAAAGAGACTTGAAACCAAGACAACAAACAAACAGGAAACTATTCAGTGGTTACCTATCAGAATAGATTTATTGGCACTTTGTTTTGCTGAGAAGACTTAACACCAATTGGTTTTGATCAGGGTTTAAGGTTACTTTTGCTACAAGAGAATATACACATTGACACGGAGATGTTGGTTGGTGAGAATGGCAGCTATGTGGAGTTTGTATGAGGGTACACGACAACAGTGTGTATCAAGGAAGAAGTGGCAATGGTTGTGTTCTGCCGAGGTCGAAACAGAAAAAGTTTGATTATTAGAACACCTGTAGGGAAGGCAGCCTCCAAAGCGTATGCAAGCAAGACCAAAGCAACCATTTTGCCGCCATAGGCCATCCATGCAGGTAGTTGCTGACCCAGCAGTGTGGAGATATGATTGCTCTCCTACCAAAATGATTTTGGTGCTGTCTGGGGAGTTTTGACAACATCCTGAGCTGTATATTTTTAGCCCCTTAAAATGCATTTTTAGACATTTCAGATTTGCGAATATATTATCAAACCCAAAAGGCTGAAGTCAGTAGCAGCTTGACAGTAATGCTTTCTGTAGCCTCTGAACTTCCGGGTACATCGTCCTTTAACTGGGACATCACCTTTCATGAGCTTTAAGTGGAAAGCACAGTGCTACACTGTGTCTTCTTTTCTGGCATGGTATCTCCTGTTATTCTTCATCTCTTCTCCTAATATTTCTACCATGACCTCGAACACACACACACACACACACACACACACACACACAGCATGCAGATTCCAAATGAAAGACTATTTGTACCTTAGTCTGTGAAAACTGTACTACATAAATTATAAAAGCAAAAGTACTAATTTGGAATGTGATTTCCCTCTTCATTTCACATGTGTTTAAACAGAAACTTTAATCAGGGCTTTGAAATCGCATCTGCAGAACATAGCTTTCAGGGTTCCTCTTCAGCATTGCCCACGGGTGTGCCACCGAGGTCTCCTCACAGCACGGCTTAGCATGTCCCTTCCTTATTCAGGAGCAGTACTAGAGGAATGTTTTCTAACAAATCAAAATTCAGTATTTTTAATTCTAATTAATTGAAATATCATTAAAAATGAAAACCCTTCAGAATGCCTCAGGAATAATTTGAAAATTTTTATTCTACATCTTTGAAATTCTAACATTTGTTTACAATTTCCTATTTTTGTTTCTCGAACCACAATGGTAGCTTTTGCCCATTGCTTATGAATAAAAAGCCTTTAACCTTTGCTCTCAAGTTTGGTCTCCAGATGTTTTGTTTCTCATATCAAAGTCATTTCTTAGGAGATATAGAGTAAATAGGACATTTAAACTCCTCCAATCTCCTGTCATGTATATTTCCTCCACCAGGTGCTGAGGGGCTTGTGATAAATACAGCTTCAAGTGCAAGAATTATTGCCGAGAGAAGTGGATTCCTTTTCTTTGTGAGAGATAGTTGACCCAGATCTAAGAAAATATATACAGCTGTTTGCTTTTCTTCTCTATGATTTTCTGAACCTGCTTGATGTGAAGGACCCTTAATGGAGATGACTCATAATAAAACAAAAGCCAGGGGTTGGATAGTTCAGAAAGTTTGATCAGGCTAAAGTTGAGCCTGCTCGGGTGGATTCTTCCCGAACATGCCTTAGTGGGTCCGAGGCTGTACATCTTCATAAAGACCGATTCCTAGAGGCAAGGAAAGGGAAATCCAGAAAGGTTAAAGGGACAGGTTTATGTCATGTGATCTTGGATAAAGCACAACAAATGTTGAGGTACCTTTACCCCTAGGGTTCATCCTAACATTTGGTGTTTTCTTTTGGATGTACACAGGGCACCTGATATGATGCAATTTGATTATGGACTTGCTATATGGAACAAAAAAAGAAGAGGAGACTTAGATTGGAGACATCTTGGTTGAAGGAAGCCAGCAGTATGATTACCATGGGACTCTCTGGAAAGAAGAAAGACAGATTACTTCATCAACCCTGCTCAGATAAACTTCAGCTGCTGGGAAATGCTTCCTCTGAAAGACCCTGAGATGGGTAGCTTTACGTGAGGCTGAAGTTTCTGACTTGCTGTGAAAGCCCAGCAGAAGTTCACCTCTGGCACCAGGTCGAGACTGCTGATCCCAGGCAACCTTTAGACCGTAGCCAAAATGAAAGTGGAGATGGACAAACAGCAGCAATTGCAGTAGAGGGGCAGGAGCATTGCTTATAGAATTCACAGACTCTTCCGAAGCTTAGTAAGATTGTGGGACAAGGAGAATTGCACTTCGGCAGTCTGGTTCTGAACTCTGCACCTTAGTCTTAAGCTAACTTACTGTCCAAACTAAGAAGACCAGAAGTAGTGGGGAATAGGAACCGAAAGTGGGTGGGCTGGAGCCTTGAGTTGCTGAGCAGGAAGATGAAGGAGAAAGCGTTGGGATTCTTCTGTCAACTTGGTTGTTCACTTTCCAAGAAAGGCTGGCACTTTCTTTATATATTTGTTAGAGGGAGTTTATGTACCAAATTGCCCCCATATGTATGGTAATAATACACACACACACACACACACACACACACACACACACACACACACACACACACAATCTATCTGGCCTGATGGCATGCCCTCTGGGAATCAGAGACTACCAAGCAAGAATCCCAATAATAGACACAAGAAACCCTCTTGAGTTGTTTGTTTGCCAGAGCTGTCCAAGAGACTCCCCCCAACATACAAAGTATTGCTGTTGCCTTTGGTGGGACTGCCAGACTCCTTTGACCTGGGATGCCCAGATTAGTTAGCTCTTAGATCAGCAGTTCTCAACTTTCTAATGATGTGACCCTTTAATGCAGTTCCTTACATTGTGGTGACCCCCAACCATAAAATTATTTTCATTGCTACTTCATAATTGTAATTTTGCTACTGTTATGAATTGTAATGTAAATATTTTTGAAGACAGGTTTGCCAAAGGGGTTGCTACCCACAGGTTGAGAACCACTGTCTTAACCGAGGCTTCTGTTCCCAAAGGAGCTTTGTGCCATATGCTCTTTTTCTCCTTCACACCTGTCTGTTCTCTCCAGCCTTCATCCATTCTGACATCTACTCTATGCATTTCCAATGCTTTTCTTTTCTTCTTGAGGCTTCTCTACTGTTTCTATTCTCCAGACTTTTTGCAACCATCATTCCACATGTAAGCAGCTGCTAATCTGTTGTCTTCCTCGATTTCTTAAGATTATTTTTAAAGATGCTTTCATAAGAATGAAACCCAAAATGCAGATTTAAGTTTATCTTTTCGGTTGGTTTGATGGAACAAGGTCTGGCTATATATCCCAGACTGGCCTTGACCTTACTATGTAGCACAGGCTGAATTCAAACACATACTCCTATTTGAGCCATTCTTGAATTCTGGGACTGTCCGTTTCGTATTACATTGCATATTGGAGAAATCCCCTTAATGCCCATCTTTTCCCTACATGATGGAGAACCCATTGAGGATAAGAAGGGGAGGAAGAGAAGGAGGGAGGGAGGAAGAGGAGGAGGGAGGGAAAGAGGGGAAAGAAAAGAGGAGAGAAAGATTGAGGTATTTTTTTCCCCTTAAGGCAGAGGGAAGTCAGCTCATTCTTTCCTTGGGGGGAGGGATGAACGCAATCTGGAGGCTGTTTGTTAAGCACAGACCCAGTAAGATAAATCAGCAGGGAGGTGTAGGATCTAGGATCAGTAAACAACAGCCTGAACAATGCCAGAGAAGACTTCGGAAGCAAGGTCAATGTAACCATGGAAACCAAATGCTCATGCCTAACAGAGTGCCATAGGAGACAGCACCAGCACTGCCCACTACTGGTTAGTCAGAGCTGCAGACAGAAGAGCAGACATGGAACATCGATTATTACATTGGACCCTCTCAGCAATTGTGGGGATTAATAAAAGAGTAGAAATGTGAAGCTCAAAGAGTTCAGCAAAGTCCTTTACTATCTGGATAAGAGATCAAACTAAGCCAAGTACAAGAATTCAAGGATCCTACACAAACAACCTGGGTGCAGCTGCTGTGGGAGGTGGGAAACAGTGCCTTGCAAAGAGGTTGTTACCAGGATCCTGCTATCATTAGCAGTTAGAGGAGCAATTATCACAGTTAATAAAACCACATTTAGCCATATGACAGATAAGGAAAGCACAACGGGAGAAGTTTAATGGGCTCTATTTCCCATCAGGTTTTATATTGGGTGTTAGATTATTTATAGGGCATGTGTTCCAGGGAAGCAAATGTCTAAACTGGAAACGAGCAAGTCTGAACATTTGTTTCTTTGAAATCCCATGGTTTTACATGATTCTGGTCATTTCTGTCTGCTAGGTAGCGTGTCATCTTGTCTATTCAGGCGTGAGTGGCTTCCTAAACAGATTTTTATGCAGCTCTATTTTACTTCACAACTAGAAATCTCCATCTTGATTTAAAGCAAGTCACTACACCCTCTCTCCTTGCTGCCTCTGCTCCACCCCGCCACCCTGCCTACTTTCTTACAAGCTCTTGGTGAGAGATAAGCACTTCTGGACATTGCTATGCTTCAGCGCCTCTAGCAGCCCCTTCCTGTGAATCTGCAGCCGAGTCCAGTGCACCTTTGCCCTGCTTTTGCTTGTACAAAAGTGCTTGTACTTGTACAAGTTCTCATCTCATGCACTGCTCCAAGGAGTCCAGGTGGCACTCTGATGCTCAGGGCAATCTATAAGTTGAGGGTAGCCAGATGACAGACTCAGAATTCCATTTTGCTCATAAGGTGGGTGACATTCAACAGCTCACCTCTCTGAATCCTGGGCTCCCTGGACATAAAACAAGAATAAGGGCAGCTATGGTGAAGACTGAGGATTCAAGCACACCATGGGCAGCAGATCCGGAGCCATGCCTGAGTCTGAGGAGGGACCCCACAGAAAGTGGCTAGGAGGGGTACTGAAGGGGAAGTACTGTCTGGAAGTCACAGGGGCTGCCTGCCGATGGGTGCTGCCAGCTTTCCTTGTTCTCTTCCCTGAGTTCCCCACACTTAGCCATACTCTGTTCTCCAGCACAAGGCATCTCTGACTGTGTGTACCTTACCTAGGGAGCTGGGTGACGAGTACACCCATTCCCTGGCCCCATGTCCTTTACACACTACGCTCTTAGCCACGCCCATTCCCTGGCCCCATAGCCTTTCTATAATTTTAATTGGCTATCGTTTGAGAATTTCAAACACACATATAATGTAACTGGATCAAATTCACTGCGATTCCTTCCTCCTCCCCTGGTTCACCTCCCCTCCTCTACTTTTCCTTTTTCCCTCTCAACATCGTGTGCTCTTTGTTGGGAACCCAGTGGGTCCACTTACTGCTTCTGGCATGTGCATGAGGACCAGAGCCCGGGTAGCTCTATGGGGCCCTCATACTTGGAGACCAACTCTCCCTCCTCCATCCGTTGCCAATAGCTCTCAACCAATGTTGAGACCTCACGAGCCCCTCCCCGATCCATGCTGAGATTTTGAGGGCTTGATCTTACATGACTTGTGCATATGTAACTCATAGCCCTGTGAGTTCATGTATGCCACAGCCCTGTCTAACAAACTCCCTCTCTTTCTCCAACTGTGGGGTTTGATTCTAGAGTTCAGGTGTACTGGCTGGTTCTTTGTGTCAACTTGACACAAACTAGAGTCATCAGAGGAAAGAGCCTCAGCTGAGGAGATGCTCCATGAGTTCTAGCTGTGAGGCATTTTCTCAATTAATGATCAGCGAGGAAGGGCCTAGACCATGGTGGGTGGTACTCCATCCCTGGGCTGGTGGTTCTGGGTTCTATAAGAGAGCACACTGAGCAAACCAGGAGAAGCAAGCCAGTAAGCAGCACTCATCCATGGCCTCTGCATGGGCCCCTTCCTCCAGGTCCCTGCCCTGTTTGAATTCCTGTCCTGACTTCCTTCATTGATGAACAGGAATGCGGATGTGTAAGCCAAATTAACCCTTTCCTCCCCACCTTGCTCTTTGGTCGTGGTGTTTCAACACAGCAATAGAAACCCTGACTCAGGCACTAGGCTTGCCTCTAAGGCAGCGAGACCTTCTCAGCCTCCTGAGTGCTGATGTGGCAGCTGCTGCCTCCACACCCGGCCCGAGTCTCCATTTCTGAGATAAATACTCATGGAAATGAGTGCAAGCTTGAATTACAGTTGTGGTTTTAACCGTTAACGGAGTCTCAGGAACTGTTTCCCAGAAAGCATTGTTTTCTACGCCGGCCACATTGGCATAACTTGTCAGTTTAGCATTTTGAGTGAAGAATAAAGAACTTTCTCCTCCCTCTTTGGCTCCCACACTCGCTGTTGCATCTATAATGCAGAGGGTTATAACCTCTGCTTCTACTGTCTGACAGGATTTAGAATCAAAATTTTAGATGAATTTTATTCTAAATTTTAGATGAAAGGAAAGTTATATGTTTATTTCTATTTCCACTTACCTTCTTCTCTTTTTACTCTCTTGGATGTATCAAAATATTTTTTAATTACCTTTTTTTCTTTCTTAGAGCTGTTCTCTGCAGGTCATCTGGAAACAAATTCTTTTAAATTTCCTCCATCTGAGATGTCTTGATTTCTCCATTCCTGAATTTTCCTGGAAGGAAACCTATATATTTTCTTGGAATAGGATTCTAGATTGACTTTAAAAGTTTGACAAGTGCTGTGGTGCTTCCTGCTGGTTTCCATGGTCTGTGATGAGGAAACCTACAGTCACCGAATTGCTTGTCCCCATAGCAGATGTCATTTCCCCTGGCTGCTATATAGAATTTATCTTTTGTTTTAAAAGCCAATGGTATGCCTCTGCATGGATTGTTTTGTTGTTTTTTGTTTTTGTCTTATTTTGAATTCTCCCCAAATTGAGGAAGTCTCTGATTATTTCTTCATGTGGTATTCTCTTCTTCCCAAAGACTCTAATGACAGAAACCATGGACCTTTTGCTTCTGTTCCATGGTGCCTGGTGTTCTGGGATTTCTGTTGATTGATTGGGTTCTCTTTTAAGATTTCTGTCTATTCAGACCAATTTATTTTTATTATTTTGTCTTCCAATTCACTGATTTTTGTGGGATATGCATACAGACAGAATTTTTATTTTTATATTTTTAGTGTTTTTATTGTGCTATACATTTTTCTCTGCCCTCTTTCCTTCCTCCCCTCTCCCCTTCTACCCTCTCTTGTGACCCCCATGCTTCCAATTTACTCAGGAGGTCTTGTCCTTTTATCCTTCCTATTTAGATCCACGTATGTCTCTCTTAGGGTCCTCATTGTTGTCTAGGTTCTCTGGAGTTGTGGATTATAGGCTGTTTTTTCTTTGTTTTATGTCTAAAAGCCACTTCAGAGTGAGTACATACCATATTTGTCTTTCTGGGTCTGGGTTACCTACTCAATATGGTCTAGATCCATCCATTTGTCTGCAAATTTCCAGATGTCGTTATTTTTTTTTTACCACTGTGTAATACTCCTTTGTGTAAATGTACCACATTTTCTTCATCCGTTCTCTGGTTGAGGGGCATCTAGGTTGTTTCCAGATTCTGGCTATTACAAATATTACTGTTATGAACATAGTTCAGCAGATGTCCTTGTGGTATTGACTAAGCATCATTTGAATATATACCCAAAAGTGATATTGCTGGGCCCTGAGGTAGGTTGCTTCCTAATTTTCTGAGAAACTGCCATATTGATTTCCAAAGCAGCTGTACCAATTTTCACTCCTATCAGAATGAAGAAGTGTTCCCTTTACCCCACATCCTCTCCAGCATAAGCTGCCGTGAGTGTTTTTGATCTTGGCCATTCTGACAGGTACAAGATGGAATCTCAGAGTTGTTTTGATTTGCATTTCTCTGATGACTAAGGATGTTGAGCATTTCCTTAACTGTCTTTCTGCCATTTGAGATTTGTCTATTGAGAGTTCTCTGTTTTGGTCTGCACCCCATATTTTTTATTGGATTATTTGTTCTTTTGATGTCAAGTTTCTTGAATTCTCTGTATATTTTGGAGATCAGTCCTCTGTCTGATGTGGGGTTGGTGAAGATCTTTTCCCATTCTGTAGGCTGCCATTTTGTATTGTTGTTCACTGATTTTTTTCTTCTATTCTTCTCATTTCGCTATTGATCCCATCCATTATGTTTCCTTATGTTATTTTTTCTGTTCTAAAATGCCTTTGTGTTTCCTCTTTACGTCTTCTATCATCATCATCATCATCATCATCATCATCATCATCACTGCTGAGGCTTTCTGTATTTTTCAGGAAGATTCTTAGTTGTTCATCAATTCATTATCATACTTATTTTATGGTAAAGGCTGTAACATCTTTACCCAACGTTTATGTGTCCACCATTTCGACTTTTACATCGACTGTCTTTCCTTTTCCATTTAGTTGTTGGAAGCTTTCCCCCAACTTTCAATGGGATAGAGGGGAGACTTATTCTTCCTGCCCCTTGATCCCTTCTGTCACAGCTGTGGGACAAAGAAGCGATCAGACACGGGTGCGATGAAAAGTTGAAGAGTGGAATCAGTGCTGCCTTAGCAGAGAAGCTAGGGCCTTGTGAGCCCTCTTATGGCTCGCCGCCTCCCTCATGTCTTTTGTCACTTTCAGTTGGTGGTTTTGAGTCCTTTGAGAAGCCTGACAGGACTCGGGCCTGCAGGAGGCTCAGGCTTCCCCAGAAAGTGCTGTGAGAGGAGTGTAGGCCAGAGTTTGTAGTTCACACTGAGCTTGAGAAAACAACAACAACAAAAAAGATTAGTGGCTTGTTTTTCAGCCTCCCCCACTCCCTTTCCTTTTCAGAGACAGCAGATTGGGGTTCAGTAATAGGAGAGTGCCCTGGAGATGTCACACAGCCTAAACATTACAGAATATGAAAATAACTACAGTCACTTCAAAAACTATCCACGGGCATGATCACTAGATCAAAAAGCTAACCCTAACAGAAAAGTCTTCAGGTTGTTATGAAACCACTGTTAGAATTTTTGGAACCAATTCTGATTACGAGCGTGGTCCGTTTAGTTTATTTAAAGACCGCATTCGTCAGCAGGACATTATCTGTTGTGGGCGCGCGCTGAGCGCGTGTTTAACCAGTGGTGCTAGAGAAGGGGAAGACAGCTGTTCTCAACAGTTGTTATGATGGTTGAGAATAGCAGCAGTAGCAAAGCCACTACTGCACACAAGGTGCAGTTCATGGGGTGCATGCATGTGACTCTGGGCTTTTAATCCTCTGGGAAGCCAGCTTTCCTCTCATCTTGAATTTTCAACGTTGTCTTATTTGTATGTGTAGGATTTACAGAAATGACAGTTGGGTGGATGAATGGATAGACTCAAGGGATCAATGTGATTGGAAGAAGAACTTGCTTGCTTATGTTTGCCAAGACCTGGAGGTAGGCTTGTGTCTCTCTGCTAATGGACTGGGGTAAGTAGAAATGAGAGTGAGGGGAAAGCCTCATCCAGAGTCTTGTCAGGATTTTGTAGGATAAACAGGGCATGGCGGAGTGGACAGTGAGCTATGGTCTGCAGTTGCCTGTCTTCCGGTCCATGGATGCCTGAGAGCAGGGGAACTGGCATGGTGTGAGTCATGAGGGGGGTGGGGGTGTACATGGGGTTTCTTGGTTTGTGTATGAAAGACTTTTCATCTTAAGGGATTAAATATCTTTTATGGGGATTAGTATCTTTAAATATCCCCTAAAGATCTGTGAGTTAAGGCTTTGCCCCCCATGATGGTAGTTTTAGGAGGTAGGTAAGGCCTCAGGGGAGATCTGCAGGTCCTTGGGGCATTGAATGTCCCCAGTGGTCCTGGATCTCTGTTTACTGATGCTTAAGTTTAGTGGATTGATACTACACATACCAAACACACACACACACACACACACACACACACACGCACATGCACACATGCACACGCACACACACAAAACCAACTGCCATTCTGTCCTCAACAAAGGCCTGAAGCAATGGCACTGTCCAACTTTGGACTAAAACTCCCAAAAACACTGAACTAAATAAAGAATTCTCTTGTAAGTGAGATGCCTCTAGCATTCCATTGTAGTAACTTGAAGTTGACTAGTGCTCAAGACTTCATAGGGCTATTAAAGATTTCAAAACATCAGAAGATACAGAAAATAGCTAACATGATTACTACAGATGAGGGCAGTGGGGCCCGTGGTGGCTAAGGGACAGACTTTTGCTGGCAAGGGGCAGGACCTGGACATGAACCAGCTCCAGCTACTTGTGCAGCTCCTGAGAGGCCTTGTCTTTAGAATTGCCCTCTGACTGTGACCCTGAAGCCACCATGATCTCGGACCCAGGGACTGAAGGAATACAAAACATTCTTTTAAAGAGGAAGAAGGGCAAAAATAAGAGCAACAACATTCAAAGGAGCCCCTGAGAGATAAACCTAGCAGAAACTGGAGGCAAGTTTATGAGCCATACTGGACTGTGGACAGCCGAGGCCCACATCTGCCTCCACGTGAAGGTTCCAGAGAGTCCTGTGGCACAGTGGTGAACTGCCTGTGAGGATGTGACCTGCTCCTCCCACCCCTCCACCATCCTTATTTCTCTACTGCCTCCATTTTCTTGTTGTTGGGAAGACAAGGGCAGAGTAGCATTGTCTCTTCAGGGCCCACCCTTTTATGTTCTCCATCTTAATTAAAAGTTGTGAGGGGTTTGGATTTGACTCCGTTACCCTCAGTGCAATAAATAGCATGATTCATTTCAAATCATTTTGAACCAGACTTCAAATAGCTAATTAGCAGGGCGGTGAGAAATTGTGATCCATTGTGGAGTGTGAAGCTGATTTTGGAGCTGTATAGACACAGACCTTCCAAGGCCCATGTGGCAATAGAGGTCTATTTGTTTTGAAAACTTTTAGAATTTCTTGTCATCAATGTGATGAGGATGGAAAAGGAAATAGTTCAGTACGCAAGCTCACAACAGAGAACTCTTTTCTATGCCCCCTTGAAGTCTAGGTGGCTTGAAGCCACTTATGGCATGGAGCAGAAATAGGATCCTGGTCTAAAGCATCATGGGAGGGCTTACAAAGGACTCAGGCTTAGTTCTGTTGTTCTACCACACACCACTTTCCTTTCCCAACCTTGTAGGACTCCGGCTTTTTTAAATGATTCTGAGCTGGTAAGACGGCTCAGTGGCTAAAGGCACTTGTCTCTAAGAAGCTGACCTGAGTTCAGTCTCCAGGATCCACACAGTGGAAGAAGAGAACTGACGCTTACAATTTATCCTCTGACTGGCACAGATGCTCTGTGACATGTGTACACACACACACACACACACACACACACACACACACACACAGGTAGGTAGAGAGATAGATAGATAGACAGATAATAGATACATAGATAGACAGACAGATAATAGATAGATAGACAGACAGGTAGATGAATAGATGAAGTGAATTGAAAGTGAAACATGCCCCCAGCAATGCTGAAGCATGCATGGACAGCCTGCTTATATTTGGTTTCATGGTCTGAGTTGATGAGGATGATTGACGAGGTCTCTTCCTCAAGGAACAGGTTCCACTGAGATACAAACTCAGATCACAGGATTTAGAGTTCCTGTGTTCCAGAGTGTTAACCATTACACCAATAGATAGATAAATGTAATTCCATTCTTTAATGATGTAGAGCTATTCTTCCATACCCTGCCTCTCAGAGATTGAAGGTTGTGTATTCTACACAAACAAGGTGCCACGAATCTATTCTTAGTGAGACCTCCACCTAAAACTGCCATCTGTCAGCATCCTGCTGCCTTTTATAAAGAGCTGTGTAATTGCTAGAGACCAGCTGGTCATTCCTCTCATTATTCAATGAAAAGATGTTCTAGAAAGAGAGCACAATATGAAATAACATTTCAAAATAGAATGCCAGATCTGAAAAAAAGAAAGATCCTAAATGTCGACAGAATGTGTCTTTTGGCTATGGGGCTGAAAACAGCTTGTTGGAACTTGTTCTGTTTGTTATAACTAAGCCGATCTGAAAAGATTTCCTCTTCTCCAGTGTGCAATGGTTCATTTCATGCATGGAACAACTGTAATGCAAACAGCTCTTTGCTAACTCTCTGCCTTTTGGCTGCAAACTTCAATTAGAATAACGTTACTCAGATTTCAGCTATCCCCATCACTACCTCTTCTACCTAGGTTCCGGTGTCTGTCTGAAATTCTTTGCCTCATTCAGAAGTCAGTTTTAATGAAAGAGTAGACGAGAGAAACAGATAGTTTCCAGAAACTCAAGGGCTGCACGAAGCTTTTAAAGAACAGCAACAAACAGCATGAAATGAATGGACGCAAATGAAAGGCTTGGGAGGCAGTCAAGACATGTAGTTGCAGGCAACTTAACTAAAAGGTGTTAATAAATTTACATCCTACTATGGGGACAGTCAAGGTTACATGTCACAGCCAAACAGGAAGTATTTGAAAATGAAGCAAACAGCATTCCTGATGCTGAACATGGGTGTGGGTGAGCAGTTCCGTTTTGTAGATTCTGGGACCACATAGAACTATGCATGAGGTAGCAGCTAATCTACTGTTCTAACGGACCAGCCTCTGGGACTCTCTCCCTTTCTGAAGCTCAGCCATGGACTCCATGGGTTTTCAGCAAGTTCAGAAACTAGGTCAGCTGCTCCAGAGGTCAGGAGAGACCTGGGCTCTGGCATCATTGTATGGAACCCTGGGTCTCAGAGCCATGCTTCCTCAGTGTTTTCTTCCTCTTCGCTGTGGCTGTCTCCACAGTCTGTCATGGAAACAGATCTAATCTCTTCTACCGGTACTTACCTGCCCGATGTCCTGGAAGCATCTCCACCTATAATCAAATATGAGCACTACAGTATCTTTCACGTCTCTTGGTTGCCTATAGATTGAAATCCAGATGAATTATGATTGTTTATAATGCTTTTATCTGTGGTCTCATTAAAGACCACGAACCAGCCTCCATCTTTTGTTGGGAAGCCTACTTGTGCGTGCGCTGGTGGCATGCCATGCATTGCCTCTCTTTAGGAGTCTTTCAAAACCTCTTTTTATTTTTATGTCACTCTGTGTCCATTTTCTGCCGGCAGGGAGTTTGAGCTGCAGAGACAAGCCTTTTCGTTATCTGTTATTTTTCTTTTCAATCTCATTTCTTGCTGCTTCCAATTCTTTGTGTTTAGCCCTGTCCTATCTACATGGAGCTCACTAAATACTTGTGCTCTTTTCTCTTCAGATAGCCACACCTGCTAGTCCTTCCTCCCGGCGCATCCCTCACTCAGGCTCCAGGTCAATGGAACAGTGGGGCATATTCTCATCGTGGTTGTGCTATTGTCTAATGGACACGCTCACCTTGCTTGAGTGGTCCTTCAACTGTAAGTTCCATGATGACCTGGAATGTTCTTCTCATGATTATTTCTCAAGGTGGAAGACAGAAGAACTGGTAATTATTTCTCAGTAAGAGAACTATCAAGCTCGTTTAGCTGTAGGTGACTTATACACACATCCATGGTCCTTTTTCCGGGGTGGTGGGAGTTAATGAGATAGTCTCAAATCTGTGCGCTGGAATGAGTTCTTTCTACATTGAGATATTCACACACTCCCTTCACAGTCTTTGACTGCTTTAAGTTCACACCTGTGCTTGGGACTATTTTTGAATTTTTAAAGCTGCATTCAATTTTTAAAAAAGTTATTTTAGAAGGCAAATCGATGCCTGTAAGAAAAAAAGCAATGTTTGTCATAACTATCACTACATATTGGTACAAATTAAAAGCAGTATGCAAATATCAAGAGTTATGCATGAGAATTAATATTACACAATCTGCATATACTTTGAGCACATTCTTATATGCATGCCACATGTTGGAACCACATTTTCATCCATTTAGAATCATCTATGGTTGTCATACATTCTTCAGAGTGTTGCTGAGGTAGTCAGGAGACACAAGTAAGCTCTTTTTGTGGAGTAAGAGGTTCCCTTGCTGTGGGACAGTGGTCTTGTACTTTGTAAAGATCTGTTGTAGGGGAATGTGGTACAGTAGTGGTATTGGGATATCCTGACTTACCGGGAAGCCAGGATATACTTAGAGCCACAATAGGACAGCTCTAGTGGCTGGAGCTACAATGGGAAAGCTCAGCCCTGGAAGGAAAGTTTAGGAAGCAGGCTATCTGAAGCTGGGGTGCAGTGGAGGAGGGTCTCCCCGCAGGATATAGGGATCCTGCTCCTCTCCTGGAAAGCAGCTACAGCTGAGTGCTCTGTTCCCCTATGGGAGCATCCTAGCAGAGTTATGTGCTTCTTCTCTGGCTTAAGATATTTCTTTTAGTAACAATCTGCTAAGAGAAGCCGGCTGTAGAAATGTAGTAATCTTCTCCGGCTCCAGCTTCCTCAAAAACTTGTTTCTTTTCCTCCTCTGGCCTTGCTCAACCCCCTTAAGGAGAGTCCTAGCAAGGTTCTTCTGTTCTGCTCTGCCTCACTGAGGCCTCCTAGGGAATGTCTCAGCAAGGTTTTTCAGCTCAGTCCCCTATGGGACCTCCCAGCCAGGTTCTTCTGCTCTGCACTGGTGAATGAAGGTCTTCACCCAAGATGCTTTTGAAGAAGAGATTTATTTGGGAAGGAAGAATCCAGGAGGGTGGCCGCTTCTGGGGGGAGGGAGGGCAGCTCTTAATTGAAGGGATGGAGAAATTTATATAGGGCTTCTTAGGGGTAGAGTTTTCCCAGGGAGACAGGGGATTGGTTAGTTTTTCCCTGCTTAGGGATTGGTCAGTTTATCTGGTCAGGGGCAGAGATGGCTCTGACTTCATGGGCCAAACTGTATTTCTTTCTCAGTCTTTTTTAGCTTTTTGACTCTAATCTTAGGACCAGGGTATGTTTCTTTCACTGGCTCTAATTCTAGGGACAAAGTGTGTTTCTTTGACACTAGTTTCAGAACCAGGGCACATGTGTTTAGTCCTGGGTTCAGGGATAAAGATGTTTCTCTCCCTGGCCCAGATCTCAAATACAGGGTGTGTTTCTTTCTCTGACTCTGGGTTCAGAGTCAGGGTGCTCAGTGATTGGTCGGTTTCCTGCTCCAGTTGTCCCTTTTATCCTATATTTGTCACTTGTATTTTAATAAAATGCTGATTGGTCAGTAGCCAGGCAGGGAGTAGAAGCAGAGCAACCAGGCAGGAAATAGAGGTGGGGCAATGAGATTAGGAGAATTCTGGGGAGAGGAAAGCTCAGTCGGCAGTTGTTATCCAGATGCAGAGGAAGCAAGATGAGAATGCCTCACTGAAAAAGGTACCAAGTCATGTGGCTAACATAGACAAGAATAATGGGCTAATGTAGGATGTAAGAATTAATTAATAAGAAGCCTGAGCAAATAGGCCAACCAGTTTATAATTAAGGTAGACCTCTGTGTATTTCTTTGGTATGAATGGCTGCAGGATCAGGCAGGACAGAAATCTCTGTCAATGAATGGAGCCAACGTGGACAACCGAATCCACTTAAAACCTAAGCGAGTTTGGGAAGTAATTCTAGAACAGAGTTAAGCATGACTTCTTGTTAGTAGCATTTTCTCAGGTGGGCTCTGTTTGCTAGAGGCAAGCATGTCTCATTTGAGAGAGGTTTCTTGATTCAGCTTTAGCTGCAAAAACCTTGCAGCTCTTTTAAGAGACCCTACCATGAAACACTTAAATGGTGTTGATGAATAGCCAAGAGAATGCTTTTTGGTGGTGGCAGAGACCTTGAAACTCCATAGAATTGTGGCAATAAACATGGCTCCGGCCAGTACCTCCACCATGACGCTAGACTCTCAGAAAGCTAAGGAATGAAGTAGATCCAGCTGTCAAAGCCACAGCTTTAATCCTAGCCATATTGTTTAGCAAATTCAGAAAAAGAGATGTATAGTAAAGATAAAATCAATATGAAGAAAAACTCTGAATGGTTTGTATCGTGTTTAAAACTTTATGCTGGCGAGGAAAGAAAAAGGATAAAGTCCTTTAAAAAAGAGAGAGAGGGTAGTTAGGTGTGGTGGTACACACCTTTAATCCTAGCACTTGGGAGGCAGAGGCAGGTAGATCTCTGTGAGGTCAAGGACAACCTGGTCTACAGAGTGAATGCCAGGAGAGCCAAAGATACACAGAGAAACCTAGTCTCAAAAAAACCAAAAAAATAAAAATAAAAGGAATATAATTTAAAATAAAGCCACGTAAAGATGGAAAATACACAGAGTCTGGATACTGTATATTATTGTGTTGCCTTTGAATTGTATGACTGCTGAGGAAGGAATAACAGCTGCTAAAAGACATTTGATTACAAATGCTGCTGGATTAATCCAACATATATATTTTGAAAATGCCTTGACTTCAGAATTTAAGTCAAAAAATTTGTTACTCTGGAGAAGAGGTTTTGCTTTTGTTTTCACAAGAAGTGAAAGACTGTGGATTCATTCTGGATTAAGAGAAATAAGGTTTAATCAAGGAGGACCCTGAGAAATCTCCAGTATGAGTGGATGGTCCAGATGTCTGAGTTCTACATCCAGAACAGTTTCAAGACTGCTGGCTGAGATGATCAAGCCTCACAGAATATTCCAGTCAGGACTTGACCATAATCTTAAACTTTCTTTAGGTCCCCATAAGATTATTAGTGCTCCAAATCATCAGGAAGTAGCCTGGAAAACTGCATCCACATTCCCAAAAAATAAATTATGGATGTTTTTCCTTGTTTAGAATGTTGGGTGCAAGCTGTTATGGATAATGGTTAAGAAAAAACTAAACAAAGGAGATTTGATTCAGAGTTCTTGTTTTGAAAAAAAGTGGGGGTGGAAATGCTATGGGACAACAGTTTTGTACTTTGTAAAGATTTGTCACTTGTATTTTAATAAAATGCTAATTGGTCAGTAGCCAGGCAGGAAGTAGAGGCAGAGTGACCAGGCAGTAAATAGAGGTGGGGCAATGAGAACAGGAGAATTTTGGAGAGAGGAAGGCTTACTTGGCAGTTGTTATCCTGATGCAGAGGAAGGAAGATGAGAATGCCTCACTGAAAAAGTTACCAAGCCATGTGGCTAACACAGAAAGAATAATGGGCTAATGTAGGATGTAAGATTTAATTAATAGGAAGTCTGAGCTAATAGGCCAACCAGTTTATAATTAAGGTAGTCCTCTGTGTATTTCTTTGGGACAAACAGCTGCAGGACCAGGCGGGACAAAAATCTCTGTCAACAAATTAAAAAAAGTTTAGTTATTTTAGAAGGCAAATATATGCCAATACTGTAAGAAAAAAGCAATGTTTGTCATAACTATCAGTACATATTGGTACAAATTAAAAGCAGTATGCAAATATCAAGAGTTATACATGAGAATTAATATTAAACAATCTGCATATACTTTGAGCACATTCTTATACGCATACCACATGTTGGAACCACATTTTCATCTGTTTAGAATCATCTACAGTTGTCGTACATTTTTCAGAGTGTTGTTGAGGTAGACAGGAGACACAAGTAAGCTCTTCTTACAGAGTAAGAGGCTCCCTCGGGAGCAAATGGTTACAGGTTGTCCTGTTTGCGTTGGGAGAGTCATTGGGTGGCGGGTGAGGTCAGGGGATAGTCTCCAGGAGAGTCCTTCACTCATGACTGCTCTGGAGAGTTGAGTTTACAAACAGACATCACAGAAACAATCAGGACCAAAGCTCTTTCAAGAATCAAAGCCTTGATTGAAAAGCTGAGGGCGTTTCTGTACCAATACAACTGCAGCTTCAGTCTCATGCAAGATATTAGCTGGAAACCAAACTCCACCACCCATAGAAAGCTTTTCTAAAAGTCTTTTTAAATATGAGTATGTTTACTCATCAAGGAAGCACTCACAGAAGTCCTCAGCATTTTTTATCATGTGTACCCTAAACACTTCCATTACACAATTCCAGTCCCATTTTATTTGTGTTTGGGACACAGACATCAGTATGAATATTTAGGATTTTTTTCTTTAATTAACATATAAAGTGATATATATTCTTATGTAATTTTCCTTCATATTTTATTTTGGTTGATATCCCCCATCTTCAGTTTAATTTCAAATACTTTTATTTTAATACTATGATGAATGCCAAAAAAAAATTGTGTGCCCCAGATACAGGGCTGGGACATAAAGACTTCCTTCCACTACCTGTGTGCCACCAATTTCCCCTCTCCTCACCCCTTTTCTAGAGGAAATGGCCATCTTGAATTCCTTGAGTAGCCTTCTTTTGCTCTCTGCCACAGTTTCATGGTGTGGTATGTGTGTGTAAATAAAATATTATGCAGTTTTGTTTGGAAAGAATGTTTAAAAAGCATTAAGCTGTGTAGTTCTTTTGAGACCTTCTATTTGCATTTGATGCTATGTTACTAAGGCCAGGCAACATTGCTGTGTGTAGCTACAGTTAATTATTGCCACTGGTAGTGTGTGAGGATGCAAAGGCACCATGCCTGTCTATGGTACCTAAAGAGATTCTCCATTGTGCTGTGCTTCATCGTGTGGATCATTTCTAATTTCCCGATAAGTGTTGTGGAGCAAACAAAGTGAACAGCCTGAACGTCTTCTTGAACAGTGGGGCGGCTTGGGCTCCATCCACACACTGCGCTGTCTTGCTGCCTTCCATCTGTGTCGTCTGTGCCTGTGCATGAATACACAGCCAGAAGGGGCTTCTCACAGCATGAGTGGAGAGAATGCGCTGTGGACCACCCTCCCGAGGCAAAACCAATGGGTGCGGCCTTGGTTTCTACAGTCTGCACTAGAAAGCTGTTCAAACATTCTGCACTCATTCAACTTTGAAAATAGCTCCTCCACATGAAGCCTAGAAAATGTGATTTAAGAGAAGAAAAATTCTCTAAAACTTTGTTACAGCTTAGTCATATCGGGGGGGGGATTTAAAAAGATTGGTGCCCATACCACTCTGTGGGTCAGTTAGATCGGGCAGCACTGGAGAGGGTCCCCAGTGTCCATATGAGTTTCACAGATACCCAGAGACCCCATTTACAGCCAAGCCAGCTCCCTAAGCCACGGGATGTACCAACTGTAAATTGCTTATGCTTCAACTGAGTCTACGTGGGCTACTTGAAACCTTAGATGAAAACACTGCCAAATAAATATTTTACAGAAAGCAAGAAATAAACACTTAAAATCTGCAACCAGTTTAAAAAAGACCATGAAACAAAATGACTTACTTAAAACCAAATAAATCTTAAATCATCTTTATTTTTTGATGAGAAAGCAACCAGTTCTACTTGAAGCCCACATTCCCCACCTCTTTTTCCTGTCTTTCCCTCACTGTCTTTGGTCTATCTACCTAACCTTAGTTAGCCAACTCTAGAAAGCTCTAGAAAATGAGTGCCCTCTAGTGTCCAGTTTTCCTGTCTAGAACTGGATTTGCCTCAGCTCCCATCTCCTTGCCTTCTCATTTTATTTTTCTCTTCTGCCATGTCCTTTTCCCAAATGGCACTGTCTTTTATCGTGCAAAGAACTCTGTCTTAGCACCAAGGCAGGGCGTTTGTCCTTCTTTCAAGCAAGCTTAATGCATAGGAGTCAATTGCTCTGTGGAGCCTGCATTCCATGCTCTGCCCTGGGGTAGGCCTGTGGATATGATCGTAACACAGTCCACACCTGGGGGTGAAAATAGACTTCTGAGGAAACGGTTTCTTTTTTTCTTTCTTTTTGTGTTTTGAGACAGTGTTTACTCTGTCCTGGCACTCACTCTGTAGACCAGGCTGGCCTTGAACTCAGAGAGATCTGCCTACCTCTGCCTCCCGAGTGCAGATTAAAGGCATGCGCCACCACTGCCCCGCTGAGGAAACAGTTTCTTAAACACTGGCTTTTTCACTGTAGAAATAGTGATGCATTTACATGGTGTGAAAATTCAAAAGGAGGAAGTTTTCTGCCCTCTCTCATCCACAGGAAGCTCTTCTTCATCTTCAGTCCTCTAGGGGGCTCCCCCACAGCTACACATTAACTTATCAGCTCCCCTTGCACAGATGTCAGATACACACACACACAAATATTTTCACTTCATGTCACATCTTCAAGACTTTCCTATAGCAACACATCAAAATCTTAATTCTCATTTGATATAGTTACATTCTTGCTGTGTTGATAATATTCTATTATTCATTTTTCCAACCTAGAGACATTTGAATTTCTGTATTTTTCAATAATGACCAGGGCTTTCTGAAAAGGCCATTGCATCAGCACATACATGTATACCTAGGCTAGATCCCCAGTGCCAGAATGAATAGAGTTGCTGAGCTAGCATCTGACAGCTATTGACGAGCTGTGTACACTGAAGACAGACCATTTCCATGTGCACGAGCATTCTGAGTAGCTCAGCTCTTTTCTTCTCTGTGAACACAGCATGTTCCTTGAAATTTCCATTTTTTTGCTGGTTAGTGGGGTAGAAAATGATATGGTATTTGTGTGCTTAATCCTTGTTATGAGTAAAATTTAACATGCCAATTTATGATGGTGACATTAAGTGGGGTAAAGGGTGCCCTTGAACTGAATACAGTAGGAATGTTCTTGAGACAGAAACTGAAGGTAAGCCCAAGAGACTTTAACAGTTTGTACTACAGCTTTTGTCTAAAGGCCATATCAACTAGGCAGTGATCAAATCTGGAGCCCCTGACTTGGTTTTGTTCTTTTCTGTCCTACACTTTCTACTTGGTCTTTAGAACATGTCACAATGTTAGCCTCTGGATTGTTAGCAAGGTTTTCTTTAAGTTCGGTTTTTGCTCAATCTCTTTGAGTTTGTGCCCATTACCTTTCGGCCACATTGGTGATGTTTTCATCATTGTCTCTTTTCTAAAATACTGTTTGCTAAGGTTCTAATATGATGTCGTATGTTTAAGTCTTATGAGGATCACTTTGAATAAAATCCACCTTCTTAAACATTTGCAAGCTCACACAGCACCTTAGGACTTGGTATCTTGTTTGAAGCCCTCACCACTCTACAATTTATTCTTGAGATACTGACTCTATTTTAATGTAGAAAACTTAAATGGCATGTTTACAGTCTCATGGGCAAACTCTTACCTCATTGGAAACCACACAAGGATTTTCAATTCAAATCCAGTGCATCTGCTAACTGGACTTGAAACTGTTGGCTGTCATCAGTAAACCTTGGAGTGCCCATTGTTCCTCACTGCTTCGGACTTCTATAACCTTGGAGATGTTTTCTATCTGCTTGGTGAAATGAGCAAGGTACTAACGTACTCTCATTGCTTGATTCCTCTCCCTAGACCTCACCGAATGAAGTCTGTACTGGGCTTAGGAGTCACTGCACCCATTCTAGCTAGAGCAACTTGAGAGACATCCTTCATAGTTAGCTGGTCAACAAATGATTGGGAGTTTGGGGCAACATTTTTTGACACAATCTTTATATAAAGATTTGTGACTACCTTGTATATTGGGCATGGTTCTTCTTTGTTCTAAGATAAATTAATACAATCCTGAATGAAATGTTTGCCCCTTCAGTATCCCTCATCATCCCCCTTTAAGTGTTTCTATAAATAAGCAGTTAAATCAGAACCCTTCATGAAGTTGTCAGTCTGATTCCTCAGACCTAAACAGTAGATGCACACGAGCTGGACCACACCATCTTCCTCCCCAGTAGATGCACATGAGCTGGACCACACCATCTTCCTCCACAGTCAATACACATGAGCTGGACCACATCATCTTCCTCCCCAGTCAATGCACATGAGCTGGACCACATCATCTTCCTCCCCAGTAGATGCACAGAAGCTGAACTACACAATCTTCATCCCGAGTAGATGCACAGGAGCTGAACCACATCATCTTCCTCCCCAGTCAATGAACAGGAGCTGAACCATATCATCTTCCTCTTCAGTCAATGCACAGGAGCTGGACCACATCATCTTCCTCCCCAGTAGATGCAGAGGAGCTGGACCACATCATCTTCCTCCCCAATAGATGCACAGGAGCTGGACCACATCATTTTCCTCCCCAGTAGATGCACAGGAGCTGAACTACACCATCTTCCTCCCCAGTCAATGCATAGGAGCTGGACCACACCATCTTCTTCCTCAGCAGGTGCACAGGATCTGACCTAACCTTAACCCCTAACCCTAACCCTAACCCTAACCCTATCTTCCTCCCCAGTAGATTCACAGGAGCTGGACTGTAATGCTTTTGTGGCGAGTTCCCGGCAGGCAGGGGATAGCGGGTTCCAAAGTAGCCAATCCTGGGTGCATGAGACCACGCCAGCATGTCTCCATGTGGCTGTGGGTCCCCGGGTCCCCGGCAGCATTCCAGTGGCTAGCCGCCACTAGCCATATGGTGGCTGAGGGCAGATGAGAGACAAGGCATAAACCATGCAGAGTAAAATTGAACATTTATTAGGTGGGTTATTGAGGGGAAGGAAAAGGGGGAGAAGGGGGGAGAGACAGAGAGAAAGAGGGAGAGGAAGAAAGAAAAAGAGAGAGAGAAAAGAGAAAAGGGTAGAGGAAGAGAGAGGGGAGTCAGCAGCTGCCTCTCTGAGAGAGAGGGGACAGAGAGAGAGTTAGAGTAAGGCTAAGGCTGGAAACTGGAAGGGAGTGGGCATGGCTTGTCTCTTAAAGAGACAGAACATTACATTTCCACCTCATTTTTATAACAAAAAGTGGGAGATTAGACACCACAGGTTAAAGGAATTGGGTTGGTGAATTCTCAAGGCTTCTTCCTGCTTATTGGTGGGTGTCATCTTTGCGGGGGAAACCAGAGAAGGCTGGGTGCTGGCCACATCCTGGCATGGTTGGTCTCTTTGCTCCTGTCTGGTGTTTGTGGCATGGAAATGTCTGGTTTCTCTTAAACCTGGTTAAGGTATTGGCAGAACAGAGGACAAAGTTAAATTAAGGAAAGAAAAAAAATTAGGACCAGGGAATTGAGGGGGCTGTATCTGACATGTTTTAAGGTGGATCCTTTAATTCGGCTCCCTGGAACTCACAAGAATTCTTCCGGTTTGTGAAGACAGTAGACATATACATTGTATAAACAGTAGCATATTTATGTCAAAATGACTGTGACAGATACTTTTGCACCATGAAAAGTATTTTTAAGACTATGGAAGGCAGCATGAGAGGAGAGAGAAGTTTGATAACTTGTATTTGTCCTTACAGCTTTATAACTTGTAGGTCTTGTATTTGTATTTTACTGAAATTTGTTTGGTGAGGTTGTCCTTTTAAACTGACAAAACCTCTCAGCTGTCAGACTGCATTAGAGATCTTTGAGAAGGATAAAAGTTTTACTTGAGTTACTGATTAAAAAATGACAGACAACTTACTTGGTTGGCACCTAGAGCTACTCTTCAGGGTCCTCTATGGTTGCTGAAGGTCGCATTTGCCTTTTGCTGTTTAGCATAGGGCCTGCCAGGCTCCAGAAGATCCTGTGGGCTAAGAAATCTGAAGGAAGACAAGCCTACCTTGGCCTGAGCAGCTAGGCTGTCGATTCCAGCGATTCTGTCCATGTCTGGAGATCTTCAGTTTAGATGAAAGACAGTTTTGCCCAATGTTCAACACTTGGCAGTTGCAGCGAATTACGGATGGACGTTGTTCTGTGCCCATTTGTCTTCTGTCTTCTTTGGAGGAAGTAGAGCGCTGCTGCTAGGAGCCAACCTGTCTCTTTTTGTTATGAAAAGCTTTTTAATAAATGCCATATTTCCCAGATCTCTGAGTAGTTGAGGGCTGTTTATTAGGTATAACTATAGTTTAGAATCTGTCTACAGAGCTGGCTTGACCGCATTGGCTCTCAACTTAACAGGAAAGATTTACACGTGTAAAATGACAGAAAGGAGAAAAAACTGCTTGCAATAGAAGGATAATGGCAGAACTGACAATAGTAGAGAACAGCTTAATATATTTTGCAAGAAACTTAAAAGTATGTACCAGTTTAAAACATGAGACTTATTGTTTTTGTAGTCTGAAATGAGATGCAATGAACAATTATAACATTAAGCATAGGTGCATTTAAGTTACATGTATGAACACACACACACAGAGTGAACAGGAACTGGATGAAGTGGATGCTTTGGTGGGCCCTACCAAAGGCATGCCACTGCATAAAACACATATGCAACAGAGTCAGCAAGAGGAATTTAGAGACAAAAACATAAGTAAACCGGGGGACAAGGCAGGGTATACTTAAGTAAAGATGGGAGAACCTGGTCACCAGCAGAGTTAACACAGCTGTGTATGCTTCCTGCTTTGTACATGTCAGCCTCTGTGGCAGCAACTGATAAATTCAGAGCATATCAATGATGGAAAGCAGGAGTGTGGTGGGAGGGGGGCAGGAAGTGTGGCTCCCTCTCCTTTGTGTTCTTGGCTTTGGAACTTGCCCTGGCAGCAGCATTTGGTGATTGGAAGTGAGCTAGCTCACTGGGTCATTTTTCTGAGGATGTTTGAAAGCCAAATCTGGCTGAGCAACAAGCTGTGCCTCCAGAGAATCCGGCTGCCCTCTAGAACAGAAAACTGAGAAAACACAGACTTGCTTGCGGCTCAGACTTAACAGGCACTGGTGAGAAAGACACAAAATGACTTTATGGAAACTTTACGAGGCGATCAAGTTAGACATGTATATGAAATTCGAGGTCTTCCCTTTCTTTAATTTGATAATGAACCCCGTTTTAATTATGTTGTTTCAGTAACTGTTTTACACCTTTTTTTCCACAAAGCTAATTTTATTACGACCCCCTCCCCAGTTTTTTCTCCTTCCATGTTCCTTCAGAACCAAGTAAATAACAGATACGTTTCTTCTGCTTTGATGCCACAGTAGCCCCAAGACAAGCACATCTTCCCTGTTCACTGGCTCCTTTCTTTCTCGCCTCACTTATTTTTATTTATGCTTCCCATGTTTCTGTTTCTGCTATCTTGGTTTTCCTCTTCTAGCATTAAAAATCACCCATATTTCTCACCTGGAAACAAACAGAAGGAGTAGACCTTTTGGGCCAGCCCGGTCACTATGGCCTCACAGGCCAGTCTCTCTGAGTTCAGCCTCCTGTCTGCACTTACTTCCTTTTCTCACCTCTGTGTTTTCCTGCCCTGCCCTGTGGAGGCCCTGGAGCTGTTTCCTGGGGTGGCTGGGCTTTCTCACTCAGTAACATTTAACACTCACCCCTCCCAACATTCCTAGCCACTGGCTCTAAACCCCAGTGCTTTCCCATCTGTCTCCACCCCTCTGGAAGCTCTGAACCTCTTTTCTTTGGCTTGTTCTCCATTTCTCCAGGTCTGTTAGCATATGTGTTCCTCAGGCGCTCTTTACATCCTGTCCCTAGGTAGTCAGGCGGTCTCACTGTCCCATCCTCCTTGCCCTTCCTTCCAGACTTATTAAGATGGGAAACAAGCTGATTCTGAGCATCAGCACCCAGATCCTTGTATCCAGCACTCCATTTATCTTCCTAGTCTGAGACAGACAGGATGAGTGCTTCCCATTCTGTTTTTGAAAGCAGAAATCTTGCTGTTAGCCCCATCCTCTCTCATCCCCTGTCCTATAAAATCACAAGAATCCCACACCTAAACTTCTTAGGTTATTTCTTTTGGTTTTGAGATTTTAATATAATTATACCATTTTCCTTCTCTTTAATAGATATTATATACACATACATGTATATGTAAGAATGCCTAAACATTTTAAACATTTCTTTTTTCATCCCTGACAGCTCTGCCACAGTACAATCACTACTAGCTCCTTTTCACCATTGCTGCTGAGGGTCTCTACCTGCTCAGCTACCTCCACATCACTCCTGAGCCTGCCTGTCTTCTGTCACTCCTGCAGGCGTCCAGTCCACATCCAGCCAGTGCCCACTGATGGCATCCTACTCCACCCTCCTCTTATGCCTTTTATTGAATCCAAGCGCCCCTGCTGGGCTTCCTCTCACATTGCCACTCTGCCTCTTGCCTTCTGTACTTCAGACATAATCAGCGTCCCACTCTGAGATTTTCCCCTTTAAATCTTGCTTACCTGCCAGGGGCTGCACCGAGGATTTGTTTTTCACTGTAGCATGCTATTCTCACATTTTTATGTCTTCATCCTTTTGTTTATACATTCACTAAAGTGTGACTTCCTCAAGAGCAATGACCTTGGTGACCTTACTCATTTTTATATGCAGGGGTGTTTGTTGGCATATACCAAGCATCCATTTGATATTTTTAAGATTAAAGGTTGAATGTGTCGAAATTCCTTGGTGTGAATACACAGTTAAATGGGAGTTTGGAACACAGCAGTATAGAGGTGGGAGAGAGGGGTCGGTGTTGCTGCTCTTGCAGAGAACTCCAGTTTGATCCCTTAGCACCCAGTAGCTGACAACTGTCTTTCAAGGGTTAAAGCACCACCTTCTCAGCTCCACAAGCACCAGTCATGAACCTCATGCACATGAGTACAAGGCATACACATAAAAGAATTTTTAAATACAATAATGTACATTAATTTGATAAAACAAGCAAACCTCTGATAAATAGTAGTTCTTTTTCATTCCTAATTTGCTTCCTAGATTTTTTTTTTAGAGATATGAAATGGATTATCTACTCTTAGAGTGATCTCAACTTTTACACTAAACCCCAGGATTATTTAGAGCAAAGAAAAACACAAAATTTTACGACTGCAATTGTCTTGTCTATAGTTCAGTGCCCTGTGAAGGACTGGAATCATATTCTGGCATCAATTGAAGTCTGCTGGGAATGAATGGAATGTGCCAGTCATTGACTCACTGGTCCACACAGTGACACTTGGATTGATTCTTGACATTCCCAGTCGGAAGTCCAGCCAGTTTTCCGATGAATTCGCAGAAGTAAATAATGAGGGCTGTTATTAGCAATGGAAAAAGTATCTCATGGGTGGATGCCTTCATGGTTTTGCTAAACACATCGATGCATATGGAGATTCACTTCAATTAACATCTACTGGGATCCAGAGACCACATGTCAGATACCGCATCCATATAAAGCATGGCAAAATAACACTTTAAATAGTATTTTTTGTCCTGTTTTCCCACTTTAATGCCTTAAAAATGGTAGTAAAAAATGATGCATATCTTATGGAAAGGGTTGTTTAAATTAGCCTGTGTTCTTATCTTGTTTCAGAGTCATACAGAGAGATCACACCGAGTGGGGGAAAAATATGTGCAGCTCTTGAGAAGCAGTGAGGACCCCAAGGTCACCCACACTATCCTTTCCAGTTCTCACCTGAGTGAGTGCCTGCTGTGCCCTCTCCATGCCCCACCCTTCACTCCTCCCAGGCTGTGTACAGCCTTAGAAGCCACCTCTCCTCTGTTTGTTCCCACGTTTTTTTTTACAAGCCAAGTAGGGCTTAGAGCACTCAACCCCTATTACTGTCCTCCTCTTGTGTCTCGGTGAAGTTCAGTGGCTGGAAAGCCAAGTTCTCTGTCACCCAGGCTCCCGTGGGCGCCATCTTCATGTGAGCTAGATAGAAATATACAGGGTGGCAATACCGGTAAGGAGGAGGAGGCTGCTACTATTGACAATGAGCTCTGTTGGCTCAAGTGTTCAGAAAGCAATGCTGTGCTGTTCTTGCTCTTACATTGAGGCTTATATTATTAAAAAAACCATTAGAATGTATTAATCTATCAAATACTATTATTGCCCACTACAAAGGTGAATATTATTTGAATTCATTGATCAGCTTCATGATAAAACACCTACAGGAAATCCTTTAAACTCTCAAGCTTTGTGGTATTTCTCACCACTTAGCAGATTCATGTCTGAATATTGTCGTGGGAAGAAATAGTTATTCTTTCCTGGGAACATCACGATTGCAGTTTGAAAACCTAGGCAGGATGATAGGGCAATGTCTTGGGGATTTTTTTTTTCTGTGGCTGAGACAATGTGAAGGAGCCAAAGATATCATTTGTTCAAGGAATGCATCCCAGCATGGTGCGGAAGGCATCACCCCCAGATACTCTCTTCCTTGCACCTGGACCTTGATTGCACCACTGCCCCTTGCATCCCAGCTGGCCAGGAAGCTGAGGAGTTGAGCTGGAACCAGAGTCAGCCTGTAACCTACAAGTTCCATGTCTTGGCTGTCAGTGGGTCTTTATTCAAAGACCCACTGGGTCTTTATTTGAAAATCCCATATGTGGGTCTTTATTCAAAAATCCCATATGTCCTCCAGACTGCGCCGCCAACTGGGAACCAAGTGATCAAGTGCCTGAGTCTTGGGATGAAGGACACCAGTAAGGTGACCATTAGATCTGCCCCTAGGCACTGAGGGGTCAGTCAGTGCCTGTTTGGGATTTCCAGCTTGGAGGTCGATTCCACACTCAGGTCTCACTCCTCCCTCAGTGCTCCAAGCAGTGGTCCCTCCCCTGGAACTGCCCTCTTCAAACCCTACCCCTGAGAAAGCCCACACCAAAAGTCAGCCCCCCCTTGGGGCTTGCTCAAGATCACACCTGTAGGCTACTTAAGACCTGGTAGCCATATTTGCCATCTGATTGCTCCTACCCTCCTGAGAGTCACGCAGGAGTGCTTTGCTCCCATCATTAAACCTGTATTTAATAATTTGGCTTGATTGGCTTATTACGTCAGCGGCAGTGGATTCCCATTAATCAGGGATTCAAAATTTACCATTACCAACGATCTAGCCACATGTGACGGGGAGAAAGGAAGAGCACCTAATTGTTTTATGAACGAGATACTGGATAGGCAGTGAGGAGAAAGTAGAGGTTTGCATATTGAACAGGAAGACCAGTCTGCTCATGTTCATCACTGGAATGACTTAATAAGCCTTGAGTCTGCCCCCAGCGGGAGACAAAAGTTTCCTCTGAAGAACTGAACTTTCTTAAAGAGATGCCTGGCCGAGGCCTATATCTCAGTCTCACCAGTGAGACTGCCGGCCCGCTCCCTGATTGGCCTGGGCTGAGAACTGACAGTTCCATCCTCCTGCAGACAGTTTCCCAGTCAGCTTTGCAGAGCAGAAAAGAATGACAGCCAGAGGCCACTGGTGTCTGAGGAAAGGCACTGATACAGGGAAAAGAAGTGGGAATAAATTCACAGGATGTGTTTAAGTTGTATGTGTGGAATACAGCCATGTTTTCAAAGTGCTAAAATCATTATACTGAAAGCTGAGTAAAGGTTTTAGAATAACTGTGCAACAAGTGCAGTCACTGCTGTGGTGCAGTCTTTGCACACTGTAAATATGTGTCACGCTCATTGCTTCATAGAGAGCTTACTGGACAGTCACTGGACAGATAGAGGTTAGATGGGACTGACTTGCAGATAAGAAGAAAATGTGTGGATGGAAGAAGAGGGGAGGAGTCTCCCAAGGGCGGCAGAGGAAGCAGGAGATGAACATGCCGTGCTAAAATAAGGTACCTCCACGTGGCAGAGGGCAGGTAAAAAATATGGGTTAATTAAAGTTATAAGATCTAGATAGTTACAAGCCTGAGATATCGGCCAAGCATTTATAATTAATATTAAGTCTCTGGTGTAGGAGGGTCCTTCTGTATTTGGGTTGCTTTCATTGGTTAAATAAAGAGACTGCCTTGGCCTTTTGATAGGACAGCCCTTAGGTGGGCGGAGTAGACAGAACGGAATGCTGTGAGAAGGCAGTGTGGCAGATGCCATGTTTCTCCAGCCCAAGATGGACACAGGTAAGCCACATCCTCATGGTGACACACAGATTAATAGAAATGGGTTAAACAAATATGTGAGAGTTAGCCAATAAGAGGCTAGAGCTAATGGGCCAGGCAGTATTTAAAGGAATACAGTTTCTGTGTAATTATTTCGGGCATAAGCTAACCGGGCACCAGGAACGCAGCCCTCTCCTCCTTACTACAAGTCTCTATGTGGCTATTTGGGAACTGGCTGGCAGTCCCAAAGAAAAATTCCTCTACAATTAATTGCTGCCAATTTCCATATTAGGAGCCATGAGGAATCTAACTATGCACGTCCTCTGACCTCTATATGCACTCTATGGTATGTAGGCATGTGCCCTCTCCACCCACAAATACGTAAGTATGAAAACAACTTGAAGGGTGAGAATAAGAATAGTTTCAAGATGTGGCTGCATATATGCTTGTGTTCTTACCACTTGGGAGGGAGAGGTCAAAGGAAAGAGCATTCCAAGCCTGCCTGTACCAGACTGCAATTCGGTTATGAGAAAACAATTGCCAATCTAGAAAACTGTATTTAGCATAACTCTCAGTCTGATATGAAGACAGAATAAAGATATTTTAGGAGAAAATATATAGCTGTGATTAAAAAATAATCACAGAATATAATTTTAAGATCTTTATTAAGGACAATGTCAAACATATGTAAAATTAGAAAAATATTATATGTAAAATGGCCCAACTTCAGTCATTATCAACCTTTTAAAAATGGTCATTCCATAGGGGGAAAACCCACATTTTTATCATCCTTGTCCTCAAGTTCACAAATTCTCTTTCTTCCTTCCCTTCTTTTTCCATTCTCCTTCCCATGGCTCTCCTTTCCCCTCCCCTCCTTTCCTCGTCTCTCCTCTATCCCTTCTCTCTCCATCTCAAACTCAGTAGTGCTGAGTTTGAACCTAGTTTCTTGGGTATGTCAGCCAAGCCCTCTCCTACACCTTCAGCCTCAACGATAATTTCTTGATTCATTGGTTCCATTCTCCTTATATGTTTTTTTTTTGTTTTTTACATTTTAAAAAGTTACATTTTAAACAATAAGCATCCATTGCAATGCAATCATCCACCTATTTTTCTTAATTCTGTGAGTTTCCCCTAAATTTCTTTTGTGTTCTTTTTATTTATTTGAACATATTTTTATAGAAGACAGAAGTTTTTTTTTCCTGTCAAATTCCTGAGTTGAATTTTGTCCTTGTACTCCATGGCATTGTGGAACATTGTTCAAACTCACAAATACATTTAGCTCTGTGCTGAAAATGTTACCAAGGGTATTTTATTGATTATATGTGGGAAAAAATAAGCTAACACATTAAATTGAAAGTTGTAATCATGGGGAATTAATTAGCAATTATAACAAGAAAACTGAGTACATGTCTTAGAATAATTATACAACAGAGTGCAATTGTTGTTTAATTGTATAAATAAGAAATTATTAGTTTTTATTTAAACTCTGCTCTAGAAAAATAGTAATTAATGGGGGCAAGTTTATTTAGTGATTATATTTGAGGTTAAAAATTGTAGAAGTATATCACTACTCTGCAAACTTCTGTGATATGCCTATATCACAGGTCGTCAATGGCTACCAACATCACACTGAGGGACATACATAATCCTAGAAGTCACCTGCTTTCAGTAAGTCAAGCCAAATTCTGACTGAGTCTTAAAAGTACATTATGAATACATTAGCTAATATAAAAAGTCTCTGAGAGAGACTAGAATTTTAACTTAGACAAAACTGTGATGAAATTGCATCTGAAGAGTAGAAGAGGAATGATCAGAATTCTCAGATGTCCTAATTAAAAGCAATAAATAATATCATGTTGCAAGGAGAGGGCCACTTGTTCATCCCGGCCACCCGGCTAGCTTATTCCTGAAATAACCACACAAAACTGTATTAATTAAATCATTGCTTGGCCCATTAGTTCTAGTTTCTTATTGACTAATACTTACATCTTAATTTAACTCATTTCTATTGATCTGTGTATTGCCACGTGGCAGTGGCTTACAGGGAAAGATTCAGCATGTCTGTCTCTGATGGCTCCATGGCCTTCTTCTCCTCCGCCCTTCTTTCTCCCAGCATGCCATTTAGTTTACCCTGCCTACCTAAGTTCTGCCCTATCAACAGGCCCAAAGCAGTTTCTTTATTCATTAACCAATACAAGCAACACATAGAAAGAAGGACCTCATACACCAATATTAAGCTTAAAAAAACTAGGATTGAAATATTATTTGTATGAGAAAAATACTACCCATTAAATGAGTTTTAAAGAACTGTCCCTGGTGACAGAAAAGGTCAGAATGTCATGTAATGTTTGTTTTCATAGGTTTGGTGCTTTAAAATATTATTTGATTTTTAAAGACATACTACTTTGAAAAAATAATTTAAAATAGAAAAAGTAAAATAACAGAAAGATTGTCATGACTACCCAGTGCCTTATCAAAAACAGAGACAACAGCTATTAGTAGACACTTATCCCACATCTATTTTGTGTGTGCTCTTACCTAGTGGCAGTATTCTTTATGTTTGAGAACAATATGACCCCCCTTTGTAAGGAAGCTCACCCCTACACAGCCTGTGCCTTCTCAAGGGTGTTTTGACTTCCGCAAAGAATTTTTTTAGCTCCACTCCAGCAACATTTATTTACTACCCTACTTACTTATTTATTTTTATTTATTGCTACTGGAACCTGTCTCAACGTCTCCAGCCCCTGTGACATTTCAGAACATGGTTCGAAAGGAACTCTCACCGGAAGTCTCGGCTGAGGAGTCATCTCCGCTGTGTGCGTCAGTCTTCCACATCAAGCTGATTGGCTGGGAAGTGGAAGTTGGAGAGGTTGTTCTAAAGGAAGCTGTAGTTCACAGCTGACCATTGTAGGGGTAGCAGAGAGGCAAGGTGACCATGGGATAAGCTATGTTTGCAGCTTTCCCGTTACTCCCTCCTCTTGAGGGTCTTTTCATTAGCAGAAATCGTTGGAGATCACATTACTATTTCACATCAGTTCTGTCTTGCTCGACTGAGAAAACCCATGATTACAGTGGGCATTCGGCCTCGCAAAGCCAAAATGGCCACTCACGGTATCACAGCAGCTGCCAAGTCCTGTCAGTGTCCCTCTTTCTTTCTGAGCTATTTTAGCAACAGGGCACACCCTTTTATTTCTCTCAAAGAAATATGAAGCTACTACCCTGCGAAACAAGGCTATGTATACAGATTCTTCTGAAGTTGGCAGTGCTGTGAAAATAGCTGTTTTTTAAAATTAAATCTACGTAGTATTTATTATTCTATGTAGTAGAAGATTAGGTAATTTTTTCAATGGCTCATTGCTATTAATCTTGTATTACTTATGTCAAATTTGTATAAAAGCCGTATAAAAAATTCAGTAGAAAATGGTTGCTGCCAGAATGGGGAAAGAAGTACATGCCAGTCAAAAGCAACATCACAGTTAATGGTAAGCTATAGTTGCACACTCTCATGGTTAGCACACGCACTTCAACTTGTTTTCACACATGTGGCTCCTAATTACTAATCATTTATGATGTTGAGCTTTAATTATTCTTCAAACTAAATGTGGATTTTATTTTTGTGAATTCTGCCTTGGCAGGCTGATTCTTTCTTGAGTTAAAAAAGAAAATACTCTTGTTTTAGTTGAAGGGCATTTGTAGAACGTCTCGGCTGCTCTGAAAATGTAACCCCATTCCTGTCACTCGGCTTAATGTGCCACACATGTTTTCTCGCTTAAACTTTGCCTCATTTGGCTGTGGTTTCTTTCTGTAGCCTTTGAAACCATTTCTAATGGAAAAATTCAGCTGTGAGCAAGATTTCCTAAAATGTACATGGAATTAATTTTCCAGGCGTTTTGTGCGAGGGCCCCATGTAACTGAAGGAGAGACTTTGCCAAGAGGCATTTTCATATAACCAAATGGAAGCGCGAGATGGCAGGATGTCAGTTAAGGGAGAGAGCAAAGCTGTTATGCAGGGACGAGTGGGCAGGGGAAAGAGAGAAGGAGAAAAAACCACACAGGAAACAAGGAGGGAGAAGGGCAATGAATGTCCGGTGGGAAGGAAGGAGAGAAAGGAGAGAGAAAAGTAAGAGTTCCTGGAAGGACGGGAAGGGCAGGCCTTAAAGGGAAAAAAATACTATCTCCTGGAATTGTAGTCATTATTTTTAAAATTTGTTATTCTTTGTTAATCTCATATGTGTACATGACTTTTTCAGTCCATTTACCCCCACTGCCCTTTCTCATCCATTTTTTTTCTCCTTGAAAAGCCCCCTCCTATTTTCATGTTTATTTGTTTTGTTTGTGATCCACTGAATTTAATTAGGGTTGCTTTCATGAACACGCATGGGTTCATGGGTTCTTTACTGGAGTACCTTGCAACAATGACTACACCCACAGAGACAATTACTCCTGCTCCCTAGCAAGCATCCTCCCCACCCCATTGCCCATCAGTTTCGGGCTCCAGTCTGTGTCTTCGAAGCTTTTTTCTCCGTGAGATCAATGAGACGTACAGTCTACTGGAGATAAATACATTAGTTTCAGTTAAAAGGTCACTTTTTAAAATAGCAGTTTAAATATCACTGTTAAGATTGTTTTTTATCAACAGCCTTCTCTGGGAACATACTGTCTTTACAGACACTGCAAGGTTAAAAGCTTGGGTACCACACGGGGGACTTCCCAAGGCCCAGCTGCTGAAGTAAGCACGCTCATGCAATCGTGGACACACAGACCTGAGCAGACGCCATCAGACAGTGAAGACTCACTGTGTCTGCTCTTTCTGCCTGAGTTTACTCAAAAAGTTCTTAACGTTGGTGACCAAAATCCAAAACACAAAAGAAACAAACTGTGTTCTCACTGTTAGTATGGAGTTTCTGTGATGCATTTTTCCAGA
Organism: Ondatra zibethicus; assembly: GCA_004026605.1. NCBI lineage: Eukaryota > Metazoa > Chordata > Mammalia > Rodentia > Cricetidae > Ondatra > Ondatra zibethicus. The sequence continues at coordinate 50,362 of PVIU01006787.1, forward strand.
ATTGCTCTCCAGAAGAACATAAATTCCAAATGCATGAGTAGTATATACGTTTGTGTTATATAATATTTAATATGTTGTATATCTAATAGGTTAACATTGATGATTTATGACTACATGGGATGACAGTCTTCACTGATACATGTTTTTGATTGTTTTGCACATACTCTACTGATAGAGATACTTTTAGAGTTGACCAGATTGGCATACCTCCTTGGCCCAGTATGATCAAGAATTTACCTTATGAGGATGAAGGCTGTGTAAATATTTAAAGGAGGATGATGTGCATGGACAGAGAACAAAGTGAAGACCATGGTGTGACTGATTTAAGTGAAATAAACACAAGCGATTATGTTTGCAAAATAGTCCAAACTAGCTTTTGAACGGTATCATCAAAGCTTAAAGCTCAAACAAACCTTTGCAATGTAGCTAAACTCATTCAATGAACTCCTGCCAAATATTGAAAGGTGATTCTTATGAATACACTCCAGCTCAGGCCTACCCCCAATAATCCTAGTGCAATTACAGTGCCACAAACTATAATAATCCGCAACTGGCTTGAAAATATGCATAGGTTCCGAAATCGTTTTGATGATTTCATGGGGATAAAAATCAAGCTGAGAAGCATTATCCATATTTACTTCCTGTCTGCCTATTACCACGTTCTCAAAATCTCTTTGTAGTTTTTTATTTTATATTTTTGTATGTGGCTTTTTCTTTCATTCATCTAGCATTTTGGCTTATTTGATTGTTTGACACTAGCTTTTCTACAGCCATGGAATTTAGATAATCTGATCAAAGTGAGCGATTCACAGGCACGGCTGTGTCTCCTGTAGCATAATAGCTCATCCTGGAGGAAGAATTTGGGCTGGAGTTGTAGGAAATACTGACATGTGGAACTCCGCGCATGATGGAAGCCCTTTTAAAACTGGGTTTTCCTGGTGGAGGGGGTGAGAGGGAGGGCATCCGGGCTGGGGCTACAGTTGTTTCAGGGTCTGGGATTCACAGAACCGATTTGTCTGATGTTGTGTGGAGCTTGGCCTGCTGTAAAATAAAGAAAGGGATTCTTGATGTGAAGAGCAGACCTCAAGCCTTTAATCCTGTTTTCTTTTCTTTTCCTGGGGAGACAGGAACAGACATCTGTTCACCCAAGCACTGGTTCACACAATGCACCAAAGAAAATACCCGCGCTCGAGTACAGCTTGATGGATCAGTGAGACTCTTGAGTCTACATCCAGGAGCATGGGTGACTCAGTCACCGGCATAATCAAAAAGCCCACCCCAGCATGGGCGATGACCTCCTAAAGCTGTATCGATAGAGCTCCCACCCCAGTCAAACTCCTACACCCTAGGTGTCTAGAATCCCCAAGATCGTGCACAGCTTGGGCAGGCTTGCTTGCAGCCAGGAAGAGGAGGGCAGGAGGGAGGAAGTACCTGGACTGGTGGTTGAGGGCTTGGAGAGCTTCCTCCTCTCCTTCTGCGGGAGGACGCCAATTGCGCCTGTTTTATGAGGGTTTGTGCAAGTGACCCCAGGCACACTGATTTCCAGAGGAGCATAGCTGCGGCCTCCCTCTCAGAGGACAGAGCTCTACAGTATCCGCTGCCTCTCGGGCACGGATCCGGGCCGGTTCCTTTGCACAGTCCAGCACACCTGGCACAGTTTGGCTCCTTTTTGCCCGAGCAGCTCTCTTCCTAGACTTCGTCACTAGATATCCTGCAGGCTGTATTCCTGGCCTCTCAAATGCCACCTTCTCAGGACAACCTACCCTGATACCTGAATTAATGCTGCCAAGAGTCCTCTCCCACTTCCGCATCGCCCTCATCTTTTACACTCCTCTCAGCGTCTGTATCCTGCAGCTGCTCAGCTCCTAGCTGTATAGTCTGCCATTGTTATAGTTTAATTGCCCCTTCCCCTTCCAAACATTCTGAAAATCAGAGTTTTCGCCCATTTTGTTCTTGGATACAAGTGCCTGGAACAACATCTGGCCCATAGAAGGCACTCAAATATTTGTGGAATGATTGAATTTAGCAGCTTGGTATTGAGTGTCTGCTCTGTCCCAAGATTTGTGCTTAGCACTGGGAATAAAAACGACAGCAGAGCACAACTTCTAACCCACAAGAGTTTATGTGGCGCCCACCAGGACACCCACCACAGTTTCTGACTCAGTAGACTCTGGATGGAGTCTAGAAATTTGCCAGTCTGCCAGATACACCAGAATTTTTACTTGGTTCCCCACTGTCCTCTGTGGCAGATAAATTATATTATCATGGAATCTTTGACATAATACAAACCTGAGACATCTCTGGCATTGAATAACTCTCCCTTGCTGATGAAGGGATCATGTAATAAATAACATGTCCTTTCTGCTTTCCAAAAACACAGACCAAAAACGTTCATGCTAGGCCATTGCTCATGCCTTCCGGCAAGCACTTCTGCCATGGTACAAACGAATGCCTCGGCACAGATGAGGGAATTAGGTGAGTGTGGAAATTAGACCGCTCCTAGGAACATTGTTTGAAGGTTTCCACCGGTGTCATCTCAACAGCCAGATTTTTAAACTGGGTGTCAACGCCTCTTTAGAATTTATTTTCAATCCTTATTAAATGCAATACTTGGCGCACGCGTAAGATTTGCTTCGGGAGGATCACTTTGCACGTATGGTGGACTGGGGGAGCGCAGCTGTGACTGCAGAAGTGAGTGGGCACGGCAGCCTGTCACCTCAAATTCAGAGTATCCGCGTGTGTCCTTATCGGATTTAAAACCTTCCTAGGTCAATGTGCCTCTGCACAGTTCCACTGACAGATGTCTGTAGAGTCACCAAATCAAATTCAACTTCAGTGTTTCCTTTTCTCATTTGATTCTTGTGCCAGGAATTGTGTTGATTGGTTCCAAGGGGACAGAGGTTAGGAACGGAAAGTTTTCATGGGTTTTGATGAACTAAGGCACACTTGTCTAGGGACAGATCTCAAAATAAAGCCTGTCTTTATCATTTGCAGTGAAAAGAGTGGCCCTATTTTTTCAGCACAGATTCGTCTAGAACATGGTTGATGAACACAGTGTGCTGCCCCCAAACCCAGATTTCACAGGAACAAGATCTATATCTCTTTATATATCTGTGGTGTAAAGATATGATCAGGATTTCACAAGAACAAGATTAAATCTCTATCTGTGGTATATAAGATCTATCTCTCTCTATCTGTGGTATATAAGATCTATCTATCTCGATATCTGTGGTGTATGGATATGATCAGGCCAAAAGGTAAAGCAAGTTGAGATTATTTTCTTCAAGCCCGGGCCCCTTTCCGTGCATTTCCTTTAAGATCTTTTTTTACTGGATCTTTGAGAGTTTCTGTTTTTGTACAACATGGTTGGATCATATTCACCTCCACCACTCTACCCAGATCCACCCATTCTCCCCTTTCTTACTTGTCCCTAAAAGAACACAAAAAAGCATCAAGATTAATTCGTACTGTCCCAAATATTCTTGTATGTGTGCTCTTCCACCGGAGTGTGGTTAAATTACCAGAAGATACACTCTTAGAGAAAAATGGCACTGCCTTCTCCAACAGCAACAACTGCCCTCTGCCTCGGGTGTGTGTGGGGGATACTGCATATCCATCTCCCTTCTCCATTGCGGCTTGGGCTTATATGGCGTTTTGCATGTTCTCATAACTGCTGTGGGCTCATATGTGTAGCTGTCCTGCTGTTTCCAGATGTTTCCTTGGAGTCACCTATATCTCTGCCTTTTAGCTCCCGTTATCTCTGAGCTTGGGGAGGAGAGGTGTGGCAATGTGTTCCTTCTGGGCTGAACTGTGTGTGGCTCTGGTTCTGTACACCTTGGCTATTCCATGTATGTCTTTCCTAGCCCACTATCTCCCTCCCTCTGATAGGTAGCCAGCACTTTAATTTCTCTCTTGCTGTCTGTAAACAGCTCCTATTTTCTGGAAATAGAATTGTACCAATAAATTATGCGCTATTGTGCATTTGTCAATTGGCCATGTAATCCAAATGTAATTTATCCCAAATATATTTGACTGGTAGGGATTTTTCTAGTTGTTAGCCAGAGTGTCTTAGCCGAGTGGCATGCATTCCAAAATTAGGTGATACAAACTATCCATGTTTCAAAAAACATGCAGAAGCTGGTCACTAAATACTTGATATGTGACAGGCAACATGCTTGACGTTCAGTATTTGGCATCCAGTCTAATCATTAGGAAGGTCCCCTGTGGTAGACAATATTGTACTCTTTCTAAAGATGAGAAAACCAAAGCCTAGCGAGGTCAGTTTATTCCCCAACATCACGAGATTCCATCTGTGAGCTTCAGAGACTGTCAAGCTCTCAACTTCCGCCCTCTCAATCAACCACAGGGACCTAAAGATGTGGCAGTTCATACTGATGGGGACCGGACAGAAACAAGAATTGAAGCAGATGAGTCTAGAGAGACAGTTCAGCAGTTAAGAGCATCTGTGCTTGCAGAAGACCGGGGTTCAGTTCCCAACACCCACATGGCAGCTAACAACATCTGTAACTCCAGTTCCAGAGGATCTGATGCCCTCTTCTGGCCTCTTTGAGCACTGCACACATGTGGTGCATAGATATGCATGCAGGCCAATTTTTTAAACTAAATCTTTAAAAAAAAATCAAAGCTGAAAAGCAGAATAAGAAATACATTATTTAACTGTGAACACTTTTATCCAAAATTATGAAACCAAAGTCAACAGGTCATCTGGAAATCTTTACCTTCTATGCCATAAAGTCTATAGCATCGTCAAGCGGTAGAAAATGATGGCGGGAACACAAATGTTAGGACCACGTAAGAATGTAATTTGGCAAGTTTGCTTTTTATATCCAGTTAAAAAATATGACTCCATGATCTCCCACTTACTAATTTACCCAAAGATGTTGCATGCTTTTGTGAGAAAGATGGAATTGTGGTGTTAATCAATGGCTCTGGCTAGGGAAGGAAAACCATGTGATGGGTCTGAATTGAGCCATCTGTATCTTGCTTGTGGCAATGACTCTACTCCTTTTCCAAACACTGAATGTATACCCAAAGAGTGAATTTCACTGCCAGAAAATTAAAAATAAATACAGATGATTTTCAAAAGCAGAATCCATCCTGTTTGGATAATTCTTTGCCTTTCCTCACCTTCCAGAGACTAAACGCATAATGAAAAATGTCTCGCAATATTTCATGTCTTAAACTTAAGAACAGTCCTCGGCTCTTAGTCACAAAGTCACACCTGAACCATCTCATTAGATTTATTTGAAATGTTTAATAAGCACTAGAATCTGAAGAGAAACATTTCCACCCTCATTATTTTTTATGCTGTGCCAAACCTTGCGTCTATGTGAGCGTGCACATATGTGTTTCGGGACCACTTTGTTTTCTTAACAAGCTCGATTTAGAAGACAAAAACTTTTAGTTCCTTTAACCAACTCCCCCTTCCCTCTGCATAGTAAACTTGATAGGGCTGAATTAGTCCAAATGCAGGTGGCCACAGAAAAAAAAATGACGAAATCTTGAGGTCAGTTCCCACCCAGGGTTGGCTGGCCCTTTATCCAGTTATAGTCAGAAAACACTAAGGTGATCTCATGCCTGTAAAGGCCATGTGCCTATGTTCTCTAACATAGGTGTTAAAAAGAATTCAGACAATCAGAGAGCTGATGAAAGCCACATCTGTTCCTTTCAGTCTGCACAGCTGCGTGAGAACACAGCAAGACTCTCAGCTCTATTTGCAACAACTTGCTTGAAATGAAGGACATGCAAACTGCCCTTGGAATTTTGGTGAACCAAAATCCAGAGTGCGGATTACCCCCCCAACACACATACACACACACACAGACACACACGGACACACACACACACACACACACACACACACACACACACACACACGTCTTTTGTCCTGATACTTTCATAGTCTTTGGTAGTTTCAGTAAATCATTAAGGGGTAAATAAAATAAGGTTTTCTAGACCTCTAAATATGTGTCTTTGTCGGGATTCATCACTTTGTGTGTTTTTTATGGTATGGAAATGACATCTTACATTCCCATTGCATTTCAGGAGTTTGGGAAGGAAACAAATGAATTTGTTATTAACATAAAGGGGTGTAACAGTATGGGGGTTTTACACGTAAGACTGTGGTAAGATGTTCACGTTGTGAGTGAGTCAGTCGTAAATCTCATTGTTCCCTAGGCCTGTCATTTGACCTCAGTGCATTTTCTAAGATGTTCAAAATGATACCTTTATGTGTGATCTTGACTCAACCAGCACCCATATTGTATTTCAGAGAAAATGAGGTAAAATTCCATGGGCTTTGGGGTTTCTTGTTTCATTACTCAAAGTTTGCCTGGTCTTAGAGTATCTGCTTAAACTTGGGTGAGAGAGAAAGAGGGAGTGAAAAAAATGAAACAGACAGAATACTAACAATTATTTTAAAATGTTCAAGGCAGACTGTTACTCCCTGTGGTGACTATGTCTCTTCACCCTGACCCACCCCATCCCTGCACTGCTTGCTTCTTCCCTTTGAAAGTAACCTGGTTACTTGAAACATCCCCGATGCTTTGGGCTCAAGATTAGAAGTGAAAAGAGCAGCCATGGGGTACCCTGGGATGACCCCACTCCAGAGCAGCGTGGCTGCCATCGCCACACACAGCCACAGACGTCGTGTTGGTCTTTGTCCCAGGCTGGTCCTCATGCTGTGCCATGGGGTGGTTTTGCAGATGTGGCTGTTGACTGTTTGTGGTCTTCAAACATTACTAAATGCCCCTGTCTTTCTCTCCTGTTTGTACAGTCTTACCTGGAAAGTTAGAAATTCGAAAACTGACATTTCTGGTGTCAGTGAAGAATGATTAAGTTAGTAGTTAGAACATTTTCATTCCATGGGGAGGAATGGAGGGAGAGAGGGAGGAAAGAAGGAAAAAAGTGAGGGAGGGAAGGAGGAAGGGAGGGAGGGAGGAAATAAATTATAATTATAGTCTCCCTCCTTTCTAGAATACTTGCTCCATGCCAGGACTCTGCTACCACAGTCTGGGCGTTATATAATTTATACTCCCAGGCTGTGGGAATTGAGTATGAGAAGGAAGCTCCGCACACTGGGATGTCAGCTCTATGTCTGAGTCGTATCCATCATTGCCGTTGATGTTTGTCTCGTGCCCTGTTACATCTACTCAACTCAGCTAAGCTTGGTGCCGAGGGACCTGTAAACTCAAAAGCTGCAGCAGCCCAGGGCCTTCCTTAGCGGAACTCTTATGCTATGGGAACAAAGTGTCAGATGGGCCGCAAGCTCCAAAGTTACCATCTCCGAAAGCTCTGTTCGCCGACCTCTGAACTCGCCTGCTCTTCCATCCTGCTGACTCCTGCTCACTACTCTCAGGCAGAGATGATGGGAGCCTGACAGGATCAACAGGCACTCTCAGTGCTGTACTCTGCGAGGAACATATCAACACAGGTACCCTGCAAGGGTCCACCCTTTTGTCAGATCTCTAGCCCCACAACAGGGTCTGTTTGCAGCCCTTAAAATAATGCGCAGAGAACTGGGGGAAGGGTCAGAACCATGGGAAAGAAACAGCAGCCATTGTCGTGGTCACCATATTCCTTTAAAGCAGCGCGTTGTCCTGTTTTCATTCCAGTGCCCAATAAACCAGAGTCTCTCCTTGCACTCTTGTCAGAGGAACCAAGCTGGGCTGGGTCACTCGGGTGCCAGTCTTAAGGGTTAATTGTTTTCGGCTTTTCTTAGTTACTAATTTACAATTATTTTTCTGCCATTCAGTGACTCTCACTGAATCTAAAACAAAGGATGGATATGGTTAGATTTCGCTTAGGATATGCACAATTGTAGCTTCCACTTTGTTCACTGAGGGTGGGGTTTATTGGGGTGGCCAGGTAATTCAGAAATGTTTGCTTTAAGTCTTATTTTCTGAAGTATTGCAATTTCTTTCTTTTTTAATGGAATCTGTTCACTACTGTAGTCTGGTGAATAAAGACAAGTAAGCAAGGATCCCATTTTCTGCATCTGTGAATAATCAAGGCAGAATCCAGCACTCACAGCATGTGACACTTATTTCTTCCAGTCAGCCATTTTTAACCTCTTCCTACTTCCAGTTTATAGAAAGGAAGAAAGAAAGAGAGAAAGAAAGGAAGGAAGGAAAGAAAGACTCAAACAGATTATTAACTGACCTTTCAATCTCTAATTTTGAGGCTAGAATGATTTTTTCTGATATACTCCTTAACTTTCCAGACAAATTTCTGATAGGTACTTGCTTGCCATTTCTTACAACTTCTCTAAGTTGACATCTGCCAAGGTTTATCGTTTATCAGTCTGTCTTTCCATTCAGATGTTACCACAGTAAAGGTAAAGTATTTTTTGTTATTTAGAAGGTGATACCTTAAAGCATATGTTGAGCCAAAAAGGGCTTTTTAAAGGGTGTGGACTCTGAAGAGCCAGAGACCATTGGCTCTGAGGTAGAGACCATTGATGTGACTAAGGATGCTGAGCTATATTAATAATATATTTGATGGGGCAGAAGGATGTGTGTTTTGACAAGCATTTTAGAAAGTATGTATTGGCATATAGGGATATAGGGTTCCTTGTGATGCCTGCGTGTTACAAGCTAGGGAGAGACACCTGTCACTGGGAAGTAGACTAACATTCTGTGGTTAGACAGCCATTGAGATGCACTGTAAGCCAAATGCTGCTTGTACAACAAAAGTTGTGTGTCTTCCAAATAAATACTTTTTATCCCCTGCTTTTTGAAACAGGGTTTCTCTGTGTAACATCCCTGGCTGTCCTCGAACTCGCTCTGTAGGCCAGACTGGCCTCAGACTCAAAGAGATCCGCCTGCCTTTGCCTCCCAGCTACTGGGATTAAAGACGTGCACCACCACCACCTAGCTAAACATTATTTTTTTTTTAAAAGAAAAGATTTGCCTTTATTGTTGTCTTTATTTATGTGAATATATAAGTGTGAGTATATGCCACCTGTGTCTACAGAGGCCAGAAGGTGGCACTGGATCCTCTGGAGCTGGAGTTACACGCTGTTGTGAGCCTCCTGAACCAAACCCAGGTACTGTGCAAGAGCAATACAGGCTCTGAACCTCTTGAGGCATCAGCCCAGCCCTCAGGGAAACACTATTATGATGTCAAGAATGTTACTGGTAATTCCTAACTAAGCTATCTTATATCTTAGATATTCAGAAGTATTAGATAGTAGCATAGCTGCACTTAATTTTTTAGAATTATAAATTTAACAATCATTTTATTATTATGAAGACTTCTTAGCTGTTCTGTACAATTTTACCTGATACACGAAGAACTTTAAGGAATTTGAAATATTTGTAATAAATACAAAAATATATTTAAGTATAGATAAACTTAAATTGTCTTAAAACCAAGGAGTAAGAGACTAGAACATTCCATAAATCTAGAACAGAGAGAGAGAGAGAGAGAGAGAGAGAGAGAGAGAGAGAGAGAGAGAGAAGCAGAGAGAGAGGGGGAGAGAGATGAGAGAGAGAGAGGCAGAGAGAAAGAGAGAAGCAGAGAGAGAGAGGCAGAAAGAGAGAAGCAGAGAGAGAGAGAAGAGAGAGAGAGAAGAGGGGAGAGAGAGAGACCTTGGAACACTCAGCCCTATGTGGGGATGTCTCTATCAAATCCCCTCCCCTCAGGGTTTAGGGAACTCTGCATCAGAGGAGGTGGAAATAGCCTATGAGCCAAAGAGGATGGAGGACACCAGGAGAACAAGGCTCTCTCAGTCACCATGATCAAAGATCACATGCACTCACAGAGACTGAGCCAACATGCACAGGGCCTGTGTGGGTTTTCACCAGGCCCTCTGCATATGTATCATGGCTTCCAGCTTTGCGTTTTTATCAGAGTCCTGGGTGCAAAGGAGTGGGTCTCTGATTATTGTGACTTCTCTTGGCTCTGTTCCTTCTGTTGGTTTGTATTATCCAATGGTGATGTGTTAGTTTTGTTTTATTTTATTTTATAATTAAAAGAAAATCTCAGCACAGACTTGGGGACGAATACAAAGACCTTTGAATAAACTTGTGGCTTTTGTTTTGTAGAAACCTGGCAAACTTCCTAGTGGTCTGCAAGAACCCAGCAGAAATCTGAATTTTTAAAATATTTTGTGGGAATTCTGAATTTTTAAAACATGCAGACTCAGATCCTCACATGACCAAGAAACACCAAGCTACTAAAGTTCACAAAATACAAGAAAAACAAACATTTTAATGTCCTACTCCAGCTGTTACAGTCATTTGTTCTAAGACAGTGAATCAAGTAGTGTCAGTTTGCTTTGAATCACTTGCTATGATTACTTTCTCAAGAAGAAAAAGTCTAAAACATTTTCAGTAAATAACAGAAAACTTTAATGAGTTTTCTGATGAAGGTGTTTCATAGAAACAGTTTGAATTGAGACATTTGAAGGCTGTTAACATAAATAGCATCAGAATAGCTGGTGTTTATAGCAAATTGGGGTTTTAATGAATCTCAGACAATTCTGTCATTTTCCCATCTGTCACTGTCCACTGTCTCTGTCATTCATTTGTTGGGAGTCTTTCCAGGAATGGAAGAGAAGCCCAGTAGACCCTTTCATTTCATTTTTTCATCTCCAGTAGGACCCACACTTTTGTTTTTGCTCATTTTCTCATTGTCTGGGAAATGGAGTGGAATGGGAGGAGAAACCCCAAAAGCTGGTCAGAGCAGCCGACTCTTTAATAGGGACTGGAAAGAATCTGGGGTACAAGGAAATAAGGCGGGTCAGCGGCCCTTGTTAACTGGACCTGCAGGTGGCTATGTCAGTGGCTCTGGGTCTTGCTCTAACCAGAGAATCCCTTCCTACAGATAAACCCGAGGAAGTGACTCTCCCGAGAATTCCGCCTAAGCTGTGCCCCATCCTCTGAAGTAAATATGGAATAGTCCCTAAGTAGGTACTCTTTCGAATGTGTAGCGGGAGCAGGTGTGGAAAGACCCCAGTGTGACTAGCACCATCCAGTGTGAAGAGCACCATCCAGTGTGAAGAGCACCATCCAGTGTGAAGAGCACCATCCAGTGTGAAGAGCACCACACAGTGTGAAGAGCACCGCACAGTGTGAAGAGCACCATACAGTGTGAAGAGCACCACACAGTGTGAAGAGCACCATCCAGTGTGAAGAGCACCACACAGTGTGAAGAGCACCACACAGTGTGAAGAGCACCATCCAGTGTGAAGAGCACCATCCAGTGTGAAGAGCACCATCCAGTGTGAAGAGCACCATACAGTGTGAAGAGCACCATCCAGTGTGAAGAGCACCATCCAGTGTGAAGAGCACCACACAGTGTGAAGAGCACCATACAGTCTCATGGAAATTTTATCTGACTGTTGTATCCACTGTAGGAAAGACAGACTGAAAGGAACATGAGAGGTGGGGTTCCCTCTGATCTGAGTCCCTCAGGGTGGCGATAAAGAGGATTCTGGGCTGGACCGCTGATCTTTCAGAGGAAAGCTGGGAAGGGCACACTTCTGGGCTTGTAATGGCGACGGTGCTCATGAACTCACAGGAACTGTGGTCACCTGCACACTATCTGTCCAGACAAGATTCGGGCATAGAAGGGGATGGTGCCTTCCAGCCCCATATCTTCCAGAGGAGCTAATGGCACTTGGTAGCTGCCGGGACTGAAGATCCTTCTCCCTTTATGGAAATGTGTGGCCACTGGCAGATTTTTCTGGGCTGCAGTGGGAGCCCCGCCCACACATATATGAGCAACACTGATTTGACCTAGTGAATAACACCCCTCCCAAAATAATGCATGAGGCTGACAGGGAGCTATGTGGAAGAGTCTTGGGAGGGGGGACTGGAGTGGGGAAGTTGGGAATGGATATGATTACATTTCATTGTAAACAAGTATGAAATTCTTAAGAATAAAGAAAATTAATTTTAAAACTCTCTGACCCTTGGCAGTGAAACCTGACAGTCCAATCCCACATTAGCTCAGTTATCAAATATTAAAACCCTGTTTTTAAGCATAATTATTATTTTTATCACTGATTAAATTTGTCTAAAAGATGATTTAGCAAGAAATATAAAATTAATTTTCTTCAGATGGGGGAACATGTTTAATTTTAGCAAAATGTTCCGTCTAGTCTGCTTGCAATTTGACAGTAATTGCAGAAACTCTAAGAATTCCCTTTGTTTGTCCACAACATATCTTCTGTGTGACCACAGAAGGAAAAGTTTTTTGCAACCCAAAACATGAACATGTTTAGACAAAAAGCGGTGCGAAGTGTCTGCTCGTCTCCCTCTGGAGGCCTCCGCCCATGGTGGACTTGACCAGCAGTTCTTCAAGTTCATCGCTCCTGCTGATCCCTCCCCTGTGTCTCTGTAGGAAAATGCTCAGATGGAGTCAACCCTGGGACGTGAGGACTTCATCTCCATATTCTGAAAGCTGTTCATAAAGTTAGCTGTCTCGCTTCCGCCTAATTATTTGCAAATGGTCTGCAGCCCAAATGAAGCAATTTTTTTATTTTGAATAAATTAACTTCTCAACCCCCCCCCCATGTAGGAAGCTGTGCGGCCTGTCCCCTGTCTACCTCCTCCACCCCCTCTTGCCGTTTTTTCTCTTCTTATTAAATTACAGAAAAGTTCATCTTTAATATGAAGAAGTTCATTTCATTTCTTAACCAAATTAGTTCTCAAATCATATGGATTCTGTGCCAGCTAAGCAGCCACACCAGACTACATCAAAATATCACTGATCTGCATTGTGCATCTCATTCTCCATCTTTTCTGCTCTCTCTCCCCCATCTTCTTCCCCTCCCTCTCTCTATCTTTTAAAGCAGAAACCCACCCTGACTTGATGCATCCTTGCTTCTCATTCCCCGCAGTGTAAACATGCTGTTTGCAGCCTTGGTATTTTCAGTGCTTATAAACATTTGCATTTCTAAAACAATGTTAATTATGCTCAATATTGAAGGAATAATAATGTAACTGTAGTTGGGGTTTGCATGTATTCAGAGAAACATTAAGCAATTCATTTGGGTTTCTTTTTGAGGTTATGAATAACCAAAGACTCTCTGAATTCCTGCTGAAACCATTCTGATGGCAGACCCTGAGGACAAGTTATTGTCTCTTGTCTCACGCACTGGCTGGCAAGTGCTGCAGAGCCAAGCTGCACCCCAAGAGACTTTTCCAGGGAAGAAGGCATGCGCCCTGGGATGTCCTGACTGGGAAATGTGAAAGCCGCCCCTGAGATGGTCAGTGATCTACGAGGAGACGGCATTCTCAGGAGTGCAGTCGACACACTGCTCTGCTCTGAGGGTAGGAGCTTTCCTTTCTGCCATATTGTGTTGGAGGCTTGAAGTTTCCAAAGAAGCTCATGGACTCATGGTTTTCAGAATGAGGCTGAGCCATGCGTAGGGAGATGCCATGTTTACGCCCCAGACCAGCTCGCCTATAGGAACAGGTTGGTGGTAAGGAAAATGCCAGGATATGGGATTTACACAGAAAGATGAGTCTTGTGAGAGAAACAAGGCAGGGATACAATGGAAAAGGGTGGTGCATTGATGTAAGTGGAAATCCCAAGGGTAATGTTGGAATGCCAGGACCTTCACGAGGGACCCCAAGGTAAATCAAGAATCAAATAAAAGAAATACAAACCTTACAGCATTCTTCGCCGATTGTTTTTCCAATAAAGTGAAGAAAGAGAACTTTGGATAGCCTACCAAAAGTAACTGGAGCTTGGGACAGATGTGGTTGGATGCTATATGAGGGATTGGAGGGCAGCAGCTAGCACCAGAATTTCTAAAATGTACAAAATAATTTCTTTATGAACCAGTGTGAAACTTCTCACTAGGCCTAAGATGGTTTTGATGGGTCATACTGTCGTTCCTAGGCTGCTCTTGAACCCAAATTCTCCAACCTGTGCCTCCTGAGTATTGGGATTACAGACATGAGTTATCATATGCAGCTCCAAATCTTAAAGGAATTGTTTTAGGGGTGGAAAAGATGGATCCCCAGATAAAGGCACCTGTGCCCAAGCCTGATGATGTGAGTTCGATTCCTTGAATGCATGTGGTGGGAGGAAAGAACCAACTCCTCCAAGCTGTCCTCTGACTTCCACACAGAGTGATGCTGTATGTGTGTGCTACAGCAAATTTACAAACATAATAAAGCTAAATCATGGCTTGGACTTCAAAGGCAGTGTGTGTGTGTGTGTGTGTGTGTGTGTGTGTGTGTGTGCGCACATGTGTTATGAGGGCAGGTGTGAGTGTGTAATGATGCACATGTTGAAGTCAGAAAGCAACTTTGTGGAATCAGTTCTCTCCTTCCACTTTTCATGGCTTCCAGGTATTGAACTCAGGTGTCTAACTTGCCTGACAAAAGCCTTTATCCACTGAACCATCTCACTGAAACACTGAAACGTGTCTGGCTTCATTTTAAATCAACTTTGTACAAACACATTTAAAAATTGTTATTAACCTACTTAATTATGAAAATAAAACAAAACCAGTTTTGGCCAAGTTCTTAATAAATTTAACGAATCGAAGGCAGGTAGATGGAGGAGGCTTATTGTTATTGGAGTTTTCCCCCACTTGATCGCCAGTGTGACCAACAGCCCAGCAGAGCTAGGAAGGAACATGGGAACCACAGAGACTGGACTCAGCTAAACATTGGCACAAAGGATGAACAGGACCTGGATGGCTGTTGGCCATCAAGCCTGAGGGAGGGCTATGTTCATTACTGTGTACTACGCTTTTAAATAAAGACTGTGCTCAATCAGATGCCAGAGGAATGAGAGAGAGGATGGAGAAATGGCACCACAGTTATGACAGACCCTCATGGGAGAGAGGGACAGCGTGTGTCCTCCAAACTTTCAAGACTCTAGCTTCAGACTGGGGGGCAGGGACTGAGGAGCAGAGCAGTTACCTAGCATGTCCAAGTTCCCATGTGTATCCCCAGCACTGACAAAAACAGTACAACAAAACCTGTATGAATGTCAGTGTCAAGACCGATCAGGCACAGTCTTTCAATGGACATAACTTTATTCTGCTTATTTTCCGATCATAGGAGTATATGTTTACTTTAAAAAAAAAGTCCCAGTGGTTTCCATGGCAACAGGAAAGCCATTCAATTGGTCAAAACTCTTGTAATGATGTCACTACCACTGGAAAGCACATTTGTAGTTATAGCTTTTGATAAGCATTTGAGGCCGTGGCGTGGCTTAACCAAGAGACAGAAACAGATCTGTCCAAGGGGAGATATGAACTTGGTATCTCTTATGCAAGATCCCAAGCAAGCCTGACTCCAGAGAGAACTTCCCAGTTTCCAAACACAAACTGAACAAGGTTTTGTGCATTGCTTCTTATGCGTCAAATGTCCACCCCTCCCAATCTGTGTCCTGATCTTGCCTCGGTCTTGTAGAATCTAGAGTTGGGTCTAGTTTGCATGGGAACTTACTCCTTGGAGAGGAAAGAAGTAGAAACATCAAAAGCTCTTTGGTTAGGAGAGGAAGTACATTTAGCCAAGGAAGAGGAACTGAGGTAGGTGCCTGATAGAACACAACCTGAAGTCCATCACCAAGAACAAAGAAGCCTGGATGGAGATAGAATCTGTGTGATAACCAGCAGAGCTCTTTCCAGAATGCTGGTGTCAGGAAAGCCAAGGACAGACGCTGGGACTGTTCCAGATAAGATGCTACAACTAATGGTTGTCTAACTGAGAACCACAGCCTAGGTCTTGGCTTTTTCCTTCTGTTTTTGGGGACCTGCTGGAGACATCAGAATAAGGTTTGCAGATTAGGTAATGCTCATGTTCTGGTCATCTGTTGGTTTGGATAATTACACTGAGATTGTGAAACTGGGGACGTGTTGGGACTACTTTGCTGGTGTAGGATGGATCACTACCCAGAATCCTGTTCTGATGTTGAGATTTATGATGCCATCCATGTAAGGAGCATAGGGAAAGATTCGCTGTTTGTGTCACTGGGGTGTTGTCTTAGGATAGCAGGGCAGACCTAGCACACAGGTCGGAAAGAGTGAGCATGAGAGATGGGCATGTGTCTTCCTGTGGTAGTAGGAGTGGGACTAAAGAGAGTGCTATTGCTGAGGCAGGGGCATGCTTACCTGGACTCTTCAGGTAGTAAAAGAAGAAGGAGCTTCAGACTCTGTTCCCTGCTGAAGTGTGAAGGAAAGGAAAGGGAGGGAGTTTAAGGGAAGAAGTCACAGGTAAGAGGAAGTCAGAGCTGGCTCACTTCAGGCCTGAAGGGATACTGTGTCCCCTAGTCTCAGACAGACCGGAAAAAGAAGTTGGCAAATACACGGAGGAGGAGAAAACAACATACAATGTTAACATTTAGGGGAGCTAGAGGAAGGCAATGTGTATATTTCTGAAGTATTTTTAGAACTTTTCTCTGTGTCTACTACCATAATACATTTGTTTTATGATTTTAAAGTATTATCAGGCCACTTCAAAATTTCTCTTTGAGAGGAAAATGTGAGATTCCTGGTAGAGAAGCAACAGTCTTTCTCAAATATGTCTCCAGTATTATTTCAATGAGAGTTGTTTTCACGAATAGAAACACTCTGACGTGGCTACTGTTCATGTTTTAGATCCCTCTGGCTGTTTTTCTATATTTCCACACATATATTTAAGAGGTAAAAACTGAGGATCCTTTGACTAAAGAATGCTCCATATAACAAGTTACTGAAAATGTAGTACATTGGATGAACGGATGAAGAAAATGTAGCACATTAGCTGAATGGAACACTACTCGGCCATGGAAAGGGTGTGAGCTTATAAGCGGCAGCACCATGGCGGACCCAGCGGACCTGGAAGATGCATGCTCAGCAGAATAAGCCCGGCAAAAAAAGGTAAGCGTCACATGGCCTAACTCATCCGAGGAATCTAAAGAACTAGAAGTTGAGAGCAGAAGAGTAGTTATCAGAAGACGGGACAATGAAGGGGAATTCTAGGGATAGATTGGCTAATGATACTATGTCAAACAAGGGTTCATGTCTTTTTCCCTTTGGGTGGATATGGCTGATGCTAATCTACTGCATATTTCAGGGAGTGAGGGGACGGAGCAGAAAATGCTCACTAGAGAAGTAAAGCAAGCTTATGGTGTTGGGTTGCTAAGCACACTTAATCATCGAACAAGAGAAATATAAATCAAAATATCACACTGGACCCTATGAGAACAAACTGTTATTATGGGTCAGTCAAAACAAAGATGTGAGCACAAGTAAAGAGTTACCGCAAGCAATGCTGGCATTGTCTGAAAGCCTGTGTTGTCAGTTTGCCACAGCCTGGCCCACAGCAGCTCGAGGGGACGCACACAGTGAGGTGTTCCAGAGACTCTGAAAATGCAGCCAGCTCGTCTGTCTGCCTGGGAGCCTCTAGAAAGTAGGGATGGCAATTATATAGCCCCTGTTCATCTTCACAATATGGGAGGAATGATGGGGCTCAGCAGTTACCCCGTAGGGACGCGACTCTAATGGTCACTGATGCTTTAACTCATGCCCCATCAATCCTCTATTTTTTTGTCAGTTGCATCCCAGTTTGCTTTGAAGAACTCCTTTCCTTCACTGGAAATAGCTTTAAGGAGCATTTACATACATGACTAAGAAGTAGGGGTGGGTTTGCTCGCAAGTGCACTCACTTCCCCCCAGGCCCTGCCCATGTATCCGTACACACAGTGACACCTTATGGAGAATATCCAACGTTCTGCATCTTTCTAGATCATGTAGGAACCTCCAGTTTTGATTTAAAGAAAAAAATTAAAAAGCAATGGCTCATAACCTTTCCTATGCTACTATTAATTAGTTAATAATTGATAATTATATTACTTATTATATTAATATACAATAGTAGTAATGATTATTATTAATTAATTACTCTCTGTGTACTCTTACAAGGTTGATTTCTGCAAGCTGAAGACAAAGGAAGCTAGCTGATAGAGAAGATGAGCAACTGGATGAACCAAAAGATCCATGCAGGTGACTTAACAGTAATCTAAAGATCCATTCAGGTAACTCAACAGTAATCTGAAGATCCATGCAGGTAACTCAACAGTAATCTAAAGATCCATGCAGGTAACTCAACAGTAATCTAAAGATCCATGCAGGTAACTCAACAGTAATCTAAAGATCCATTCAGGTAACTCAACAGTAATCTGAAGATCCATGCAGGTAACTCAACTGTAATCTAAAGATCTATGCAGATAACTCAACAGTAATCTAAACTTCCCAGTATAGTCTAGAAGCCAGATAACATACTCAACACAGCAAACAAGTGCATTGAGGAGTATCCAAATCCTGCTGCTAACTCTGCTTCCCAAGCTTTTCACTAGATGGAATGCTTTTAGGACGCTTTGGTTTCTGTGGATCAGAATAAAATGTGTATCTTTGCTGGCATAATCTCATTAACCAACTTCATTAGTAAGGCTAACATAAAACTTCGAATATTTTAATTTTAAGCTCCATATTCTTATCAAAAAGATAAAATCAATGAATGCTTTCAGGTAACAATTGGTATCTTAGCCAAGTGCAATATGAAATGATATTTATGATAATATAATAATAGTTAGACTCTGACTTTTACTTTATTCTGTTCCTATTTTACTTTCTTGAAGCAGTGTGGAAATCCACTCTTCTTATGATGTTGAAAGCCCTGTAGTCATGGGCTTCCACATGTAACCGCAGCACAAGATTTAGTGAGTAGAGAGGGAGGATCAGAGAAACCAACCAATTACACCCAGGGCCCTGCTCACCCCGGGATGCCCATCCCACTAGAAGGGGCTTGTTTCCTTATCACACATGGCTTTAGGACAGATGTCTTTCAAGAAAAGACTTACCACCACCTGTAGGCTTGCATTAACGTCAACATTCTAAAGAATAGAAGAGAATTTACAGACGTAATATGTGGGCCAAACACATTTGTGGCAAGCAAATTGCTAGTTGGATGTGTGGGCAGAATTATGGTGTCTAAAATATAGCGTATCCTCTCATTATCACACAATTCCTAGTTGAAAGTATATAGGAAAGGGGTCCAGACACAAACGAGGGCTGCTCTATGAGCGATGGAGACAGTAGCTTGCTGCTCTGCCCTGTGGGCACTCCAGGGCGGGGATGAGGGACAACGAAGAGTGGCTCCCTGGAACTTGATCCTGTCCTCCCTCAATCACATATTCACTTTCATCCAGCAGGCAGCATGGCAGCGGACAGAGAGCAATCCTCAGCTCAGTCTCCCGCCGCTCTTTGCCCTGGGATTTCACTGAGAGATTCTCTAAGAGCAGAACCTTTTGAAGGAGCAAAATACTTTTGCATGAGTCTAGTGTGCTGTCTAGAAAGCCTCTGTTCCCACAAAACCCAGTCTGTAGAGTGGGAAAGAAGGTAATGCGATCTCTTCTTGCTCTGGAGCCTGTGTGAACTGACCTTTTCTGGTCCAAATCCCCACAGGCTGCCACATTTCAAGGGGCGACATGGAAAAGCGATTTTCCAAGTCTAAGCTTCAAAGGGTGGTGCATTCGTGTTGGACACATAATTCTGTTTACAACCGAGGGTCCATGAGTATTTCACCATTTAGTAAATGATTCTGTATGCGTTATGCTTGTGTGAAACAGAGTGAACGTAAAACACACAAGGATGAGGGTGTACTCAACTGGTAGACTGCCTACCCAGCAGGCAAGAGGCTCTGGGTTCAATCCACAGCACCGAATAAAGAGGGCACGATGTCAGGCACCTGCAATCTGTACTCTGGGGTAGAGGTAATAGGGTCAGAGTTTCATGGTCCTTCTCAGCTTTGTAGCAAATTTGAGGCTACGTGAGACCTATTACAGAAAACAAAAGAGAGAAATGCAGGAGGGAGGGGAGGAAGGAAGGAAAAGGGAAGGAAGGAGTGGGCAGGGTTTCATAAAAACGGCTATGGCTAACATTTATTCAACTCTGGCTGTGGATAACAGGCTGTCTTTAATAGATACAGTGCCAGCCTATGAAGGCTGCTGACTGCTTCTCAGTACCACATTTATTTGCATGCAACACTGCACGCGATTAGGATGAAAGAATTCTGATTTTGTGCTCATCTTTTCAACATTCTCCTGGTTGCCATTTCCGTGATCTTGTACATTTTTTCCTGCTCTTGATTTTCCATATTAAAGGGATCAATTGAAAGATGGTAGCATACACTTGTAAATTAAATTATGTTCAACAAGGCCATGTCTGCCTTAACATGATGGTCTGTATTCCCCAGACCATGAACCCAAATAAATTGTCGTATCCTTAAGGTGTTTCTTGCTCTAAGAATGATTATTAATTTCCCTGTTACTGGACGAAGTCTTGGGGATTGGTAGTTGGGTGAAAGAGGTCACTACATAGTGGGTCCGTTATGAACATCTGTTGAATACATAAAAGGAGAACCAAGGAAATGTTCACATTTATTTACGGGATAGATAGTTATCGAACACCTTCTGTGTGCCAACTTCTCTTCCAAATGGCAAAGATAAGACATCAGGTGGAACAAACATTCCTGACCTGCAAGTTTTGTGATCTGATATGAAAAAAAAAAAGGAGATAACTTATTCTTTGTGTGCCTTTAAAATTGCTCTTGGCAGAGACTCTCCCACCAATAGGTGGCGTCAGGATGCTAGAAAAATACACCTTGAGTATCTTTACCCAGGGACACTTCCTCATTTTAGCAAAACTTGCCAAGATATTATCGAGCCCATAACCAGGGCCTCTACTATTTTATGTCAGTGTGGGAAGCGTCCATTCCTCTTGCGAGAGAACTAAAACGGCAGGATAAATGCCCTTGTATCCTCTGCTTATACAAATATCAAACTTATTCACAGTGACCTTCCCAAAAGTTTGCTTTCCACAGGGAGATCGACAAAAGATGGATCTCGTGTTTGAAATTTAAAATACGCACAAGCCATTTGAGTGTGGTTTTGTGGGAAGCGGTGTGGTGAAGACACCCTCTCACTCACCTAGACACAAGCACAGGGCCCTGAACAGCCTCGAGACACTGTGCAGACCGCTCTGCTCACAGCTCACAACTCTCCAGATATATAACCACAAAAACTTATTTGTGAAGCTGTCTGGGTCCCCTTCAAGATTAAAGAAAAATAATGGTTTTGCAGGAAGCTATCGCTGTGGTATTTAGAGATGACAGAAATGGCTAAGGGAGAAGATAAATGTTGCTGAAAGCGGCAGTTCATACACGTGTAAATAAGGTTAGTAAATCAGAGCGACTCCTCCAGTGTTTTTTTAAAAGGCGTAACCATAAAGATATAATTTTACTCACTGTAACATTTTACAGAGAACAACAAAATAGCGATGCTTAGGCAATCGACCTGGTACTTAACAAAATTCTTTTCCTGCCTGGGGAAGGTTGTTGATTTATTGGGAAATCATTGAATAAATAGAGGAGTAGGTTTTAAGCAGCAACCTTCCAGTCAAGGTGTTGCTGCACGCTCATTTTACAGCCGGAGATGCTGCTGGAGCTGAGGTCATTTCTGGCTGCTCATAGGAGATGTTCCAGTTGGCTCTCAAGTTCAGAGGAGGAACGTGGGTAAAGGGAGCTCAGGACTTTACATTTTCATAGTTCTTTAGTACATTGCTGAATGTAAGACTCAGTTTACAGATCTGCAAAGTATTCACAGTTGGCGGTAGAATTCTCTGACAGAAAAGGCAACCCAAACTGGTTTAGTGTACCCTTGATACAGCTTTTCTATGCTAATGGAGACTTCTGCAGCCTCATCTAATGAAGGTTACTGTAAGTAACTTAGTTCAAAAGAGAAATGGATCGGAATCTTGGCTTACATGAACTTCTTACAGTAGGAGCAAGGATATGCCTCTTAATTTTCAATTCTAGACTCTGTCCATCCCTGCATGCATGAATAAGTCTAACTCTCTCCTTAAAGAAATACCTTCTCCGCCACTGGGCTTCCACCTCCATCTGAAGAGCTCAGCTCTGTCTTCAGACACCATTAAAGTTGACCAGGAAATTTGCAGTTCTATGAGACCTGAGGAAAGGAGCCAACCCACTCTGATTCCTTTTGTGTGCACTCTGTCCCTAAGCTTGATTAGGCCCATACTTGGCCCGGCATTTTAGTCGGAA
The DNA here is from genome assembly GCA_004026605.1 of Ondatra zibethicus. Taxonomy (NCBI): domain Eukaryota; kingdom Metazoa; phylum Chordata; class Mammalia; order Rodentia; family Cricetidae; genus Ondatra; species Ondatra zibethicus. The sequence continues at coordinate 72,456 of PVIU01006787.1, forward strand.
ACACATTTAAGGCAGGTTGCTTTGATTGGATCACATAGTAGTTTGTGCTTCAAGTGGTTTTATATCCTAATTAAGAGTTGATGCTCTAGCAAGGCACGGTAGCATATGCCCCTATCCCAGGGATACTGAGGATGGTGAGTTCAAGGCCAGCTAATGTACAGACTAAGACACTGTCCAACAACAACGACACATCCCATAAAACCACCCAACTATACAACAACAAGAAAACACAGCAAAGGTATCAGTACTCAAGTATTTGGGGGAAAAGTCAGAAAAATTAAGCTTCTCTATAATTCTGTCTGCTGAGAAAAGATTGTGGCCAGCAGTGTTTCTTAGTTATGAGCAATCAAATGAAAAGATGTGTCAGTGTGTATTGTGTGTGTATGTGTGTTCTGTGTGTATTGTGTGTGTGTATGTGTATGTTATATGTGGTGTGCATGTGTACAGTGTGTGTGTGTGTGTTGTGTATGTATGCTGTGTGTGCTCTGTATGTGCTGTGTGTGGCATGTGTATACTTTGTGTGTGGTGTGTTTGTGTATATTGTATATGTGATGTGTGTGTTCATGTGTGTAGTATGCTTAGGTGCACTGTGTGTGTGTACATTGTGTGTGTTTGTGGAGTGTTTATGTATGTTGTGTGCATGGTACCTGTATGTACACGTGTGTGTGGTTTGTGTATGTGTGTGTGCATGTATGTATCTTCCTGTCTTTACATGTACCTCATTATCAGCCATTAGAAGGTTGCTTATGGGACCAAGAGGCATAGCCAGGGCTGTGGTGTGAGCTTGACCTTAGCTCTGGGTGGCATCAACACCCTTCCTGTTTTTCACCCTCTGAAAATCTATTTTTCTACTTGGTTTATGCTCTCGTTTTATTAGCATACGTTAATTATACATAATGATGTGTTGTCCATTTGAGTTTCTGTCTGATTTGTTCAGAGTCATGGATATGCTGTTTAAGATGCATGCCCATCAATTCCAGCTTTAAGTTAAGTCTCCAATACAAATCCATAGGACCATCGTGTTCAGGTTGTTTCCATAAAAGAGCGTCACATCAGATTATTTCCCACGAATGTCTCCATTCCTATGTGACAGCAGCACCATTTTTTATGATAATTATGGCTTCGAAGTTGGGATATCTATTTATATTGGTAATTTTCTGAGAGTTGTAGAATGCTCCGTTGGAAGGATGAATACATAAGAGCAGCTTTATGATCACTGACGCGAATGAGGAACAATGTCGGACACATGGACACATGCCATGTGTGACGATTGGTGTCGATTGCCGTTGTGACAGGATTCTAATCGTCTACGAGACAAGCTAACCATATCAAAAATACACAATGCCTCTATGGAAGAAGCTGTTTTTGCAGATGATATGCCCATTGAATATCTATCTAAAATCTGAGTTTCTTATTAACATTAGCCCATGTTTAGATATGACATTTTATATTTTGATCTATTTCATCTGCCATTCATTTACTGCACCTGATATTGGTGAGTTCTTGATTTGTGTATACAACTATTTTACTCTACTGTAAATGGCTATGCAGGGGCTGGAGAGATGTCTCAGCCGTATGAGTGCTTGCTGCTCTTCCAGAGGACTTGAATTCAGTTAGCACACATGTTGGGCATCTCAGAGTTGCCTGTAACTCCAACTCTAGGAATCCAATGCCTCTACGGATTCTGCACTCATGTGTCATACACAAATACAGATACACACACAACACAAACGCAGACACGTGCATACACGTGAGTTTTATAAAGCACTATGCCATGATCACTATCCACATGCAATTAATAATCTTTAAAGTCATGCATGCACTAAGTTAGAGATGAATATGGGGGAAAAATCTAGAAGTTAAATGATGGCTACAAAAAAATCTATTGGTTTTAACACAAATTAATTTCTCATACATATTACCTGGACATATTTAAAGCTATGTCAAGTAATAAAATACAAAAGTAGTATGCAGTATTAAAAATTAAGTGGTTACAGTCATAAAATAGAAAGCATTGCAATTTAAAAAAAAACAACTAACGTACTGAAATCATTGAGCAAAGTTTCAGAGAAAATGAGCAGACTGCGCATGAGCTTTCTTTCTTGTGGCAAAACACCTGATGTGGTCAGCGCAGGGATTTATTTCGGCTCGCAGCTTTGGTCGTCATAGTGCAGACAGCGAGGCAGAGGTGACGGTGGGAGCTTGTGGCAGAGGCCTCTTGCATCGTGGAGTGTCAGAAGCAGAGAGAACAGAACCAGAAACACCACTAGACTTTAACTCTTAGAGGTTTCCCATCAGTGACCCACCGCTACCAGCCAGCCAGGGTCTATAAACTCCCCAAAAGCGCCAGTAGCTAGGGACCAGATATTGAATCATAATAGCTTATAGGGGACATTTCAGATTCGAGCCATAATATTGTGCCCTCAATTACCATAGGCTCAAGGCCATCTCACACTGCAAAGGCACCAGTCCAAATTCAGGAGTTTCATGGTCCTGGTGACCTTAACACTGTACAAAACCCCTAAGTTCCTTCTAGGACTTAAGGCAAACTTAACTACAAGCACAGTTGCATAAAAGGCACAAGGGCAAACGTGCCCATTTTGTGGGAGATAAATTGAGACGTAGCAAAGAAAGTTGCTCCATAGTTAAACCAAAGTGAACTTGAAAGCCAGCAGGGTAAATACAGCTTATAGCCCCGTATCTGGCATCCCTGATGTCACCTTGGCTTCAGCAGGCTTCAAGGCCTTGCCATCTGCAGCATGCGTGGGGCTTCCTCTCAGGCAGATTGCTTGCCGTTCCTGTTTGGAGGATGTCCCTCATTCCTGGCATGAGCATCTTCAGGTCTCCATTGCAATTTGGGATTCACTCTTTAAGCTGTAGGCATCGGCCTTTCAGGGCATTCTGGCAGGGAGTCTGAACTTGTCACCCATTGCCTGATCTCACAGGCTTTCTTCTGGAACCTTGGAGCAAGTCTTCAGAAGAACATTAGCCTTGTGTGCTGCATGCTGGCAAAGCTAGTGCCACATGAATGTAAACAAGTTTGAGATGTCTCCAAACCCTGTTAGACTGGGTTTCAGCAACCTGTGCATCTGAAGAGAATAAAACATCTCCCTAGACAGAAAGACAGCCCTGCGATGCTATGTTCTCAGACCTGGTCTTTGAAAAGGACAGATCTCAAGTTCATTTCCCCTGGGATCTTTGATGGGAGAGATCTTGTCTTGTCTTCAGGGTAGTGCAAGGCATTCAGTTTTGCTCTGGTCATGTTTATCTTTGCAACAGTCAGAGCTGCACTAACCAGACCCATACTGTCCCCAACTTTAAATTTGTTCACACTCCTTTCCTTGTCAAACTGAGCAGTTTTGTTTTATAGTTTACCTTTTGCCCTCATTTTCACTATAATACTGGCTGAAAGTATCCTGAATCCTTGTCTTGAAATTGCCTCTGTCAAAATAATTAGACTATTATTTTTGAAGTAAAGTTCACTCAGATTTTCAGGTCATGAACAGAGCAAAAGGTCGCCAGGTTCTCTGTCAGAATGTACCAAGAACACATCGTCCATGTTTCCATCAGTGTTCTGATCTTCCAAGGTTCCACCAGATTGGTTCATTAAGCTCTCTGACAACACTCTCGAGCTTCTCTAACCTTCTGCTTCAAATTCTCCCACCATCCTCCCACAAGTCAGTTCTGGAGAAGGAAGAGCTGCAGGGTCCGGTTTATCACAGTATCAACCTCACTTCTCAGTACCAATGTTCAGGATCAGCCGTTCCTCATCACTCTAAGTACCTGGTGCAATCAGGAAAGATAACCTTGCTTGGGCTGTGGTCTGAGTCCGTCACAGTGGGGAGGCTCCGTGGTGCTGGACTCTGGCTGCTGTTTTTCATATGGTGGCCATAGCAGGAAGCAGAGGGCAAGACCACAGCAGGGCCAGACTACAACTCTCAGAAGCTTGCCCCTGTTGACTCATCTTCACCAACCAGGTACCATGACCTTCTGAAGCATAACCATCAGTTGTGGACCAGGTGTTCAAGTACATTAGCATCTGGAGCACATTTCAGATTCCAGCCATAATGGAAAGTTAAACACGACTAATGAGCAGCACTTTAGATCCTGGTGTATATAGAATGCAATCACAGTCAGAGCATGTGCGAAACTGGGGTGAGCCTACTGTCACCCTGAACCTCCTGTCACCCTACACAAAAACCACAGCAGGATTTCAAGAAAATGAAGAACCTCCCCAACATCATGAAGGATTTGTTTTTCAAATATCCTGTCTGCATTACCAGAATAAAATTTTCGTTGTGCCAAGGACTATACTAATGAGTTTGCAGAAAGTTATTGCACATAAAGCCTTCAAAACGATGAAAAGCCCTTGACATCCTGTTCTGCATGTTGAGTTATCTCCGGTGATGCTGAACTTGTTAAATGTTGATTACTTGGGCTTCTAAAATTCAAGCCAAGACAGAAATTGAACACACTGTTGGTAGTGCTGATAGTTTACTAGTAAACATGAGCAAGCCAAATACTCATTAATATTATTGTTTATACATTGAAATAATTCCAAAGCTATAACTGCCCATGATGCAACAAAGACAGCATGCATTATGATAGAAAATATCGATGTACTGTTTTCAAATTCGTGATCCATGATGCAGGTTTGGACAAGGATGTCAGGGTCAACTATGCAGAAAGCCACCCAGGATACTTGTGCACCTGATGATAGGAACAGTACTCAAATGAATTTAACAGGAAGACAAAGCCAGATTAGAGATCATAAAGAACAGAATATCAACACTAACAAAATGCAATATTGCAACATAGTGTTCTATTTGAGGGACATAAATAACAGAATAAATCTAAATCAAAAGAATTCGGATCCAAATATAATGAATGTTATGTACAAGTTATCCTTGAAAAAATAAGTCTAAAGCATTCTAAGTTTTTGCTTTTTATGTTCTTTAACCTTGACAGTAAACAGTGAAGTAAACAGCAACAAACCTCTTTTCTTGTCACTGAGTTTAGGATGTTATCCAAGGACTTTATGATCACTACCCTTTGGTTTCAGTAAAATATTGAAACGTTGTGAAAACACATTTACGAAATGCAAATTGGAAATGATTGCAGATGCCACCGACAGAAAGGTCACTGCTCTTCTGTCGTTGAATCACAATGAGAAGTAGCGGGCGCAGTTACAGAAACTTCAGTGATATCGATAGACGTGCAAATTACAGAGGCGAGGCGAGGCCAGCGTTTTTGAAGACTATTTCACTGGGAGAAGTAGGTTCCGAGGTCTAATTTGGCACCGTGTCTTAAGGGAAATGATGCAGATCCCAAATCCAGTGTGATGCCCTGGGAAGCAGCAGAGGGACTCAGACTTACAGCAATTAGAGGGATATTCTGTGCAAAGCCTCCAGCCTGAGTGGCTTTGCACCGCTGCCTTTACTCAGACTTAGAAGCTTCCAAAATAAAGCAAAACAAAACATTAAACAAACCTCTTCCTTTGTCTTCAAAGATCATTATGGTTCCACAGTTGAGATTAACTTTAAAAATTATCTTGCTTTCATTTTCATTGTTTCATCATCAATAAACAGGTGCATGATCGTAAGCCTTTCGTGACCCTTTCAGTGTCCTTGCCAGTATTTAATTTGGAGGATTATGGTGAGGATTGACTGAGGAACAATGAGGGCTCAGCCACAGTGACTTCTGTCCTGTGGTTTCTGCCTGAAAGCACAGAGAAAATCTGATTTAACGTAGAGATGTTGGGTCTTCAGATAAATACCACAAGAACTGCTCTGAAACCATTAACTTAAGATTAAATATTTACTAATGAAGAAAGACATGGCATTAAGAGTAACTACAGTCATAAAATTTTATTAATGAATGCATAATATTAAAAGAAATAAGTTAAAAGATACAGAGAGAGAACCATATAGGAGTTCTGTATGTGACTGAGTTTATCAGGTTTAAGTAGGATGCTGCTACTGTCTTATGCTAGCCTTGTGCTCACCACACAGAAGGAATATCTATAGCTAGGGCAGAAGGCTAAAAGAAAAAGAACAAGGTTCTGGGATAGAACACTCTGTTGTGTACACATCATTCTGCTTTGTTGACATCACTTCTTCTGGAGATGTAAGGCTCATAGCACACTCGAACACACACGCAGAGAGGGGGGTATCAGAGATCTGTACTCAAAACATATCTGAAATATTTAAAGTACTAGACAGGATCATGGAACAATGCTCTTTCCAGATGTCTGAAATAACAAGGAATTAACTCTTAAAGTTTCTCTGATTTGGGGTTGTGGGGAAATGTGTCCAGTCAATTCTCTCAGTAGCCAGCCAATCTACCTCTCAAGTAAGCTCCAGGTCCTAGTGAGAGAGGCTGTCTCAAAAATAAGATGGATACTTTTTGTGGAATGACACTGAAGTTGACATTGAGCCTCCATTTACACACACACACTCTCTCTTTCTTTCTCTCAAGTGAACATGCACACACTTGTTATTCCTGAGAAGAGGTAAATTTGTTTATATTAGCAGGAAATTAGAAGCTGCTCATTGTAATTCTTATGGATAACCTTGAGAGACTTGAAACTGATGTGGAAGTTACTGCAGATATGGGAGGATAGCAAAAAAACTACACTTAGAAGTTTGCTAAACCATGTGCACCTGGAGGATTATACTAAGTGAAATAAGCCAGAGACAGAAGGGCAAATAACATCCAATGGCCCTTGTGCCTGGAATAAAAATAGTCAGACTCAGGGAGCAGAGTACTAAAGTGGTTTCCAAGGGCCGGGGTTGACTCTTGGAAGATTTGGTGTCATTCTTATGTGGTAAGAGCTTGCTGTGCTCAGTTGAGTACTCCATCACAATCCCTCAGGTTTTCTTGAAGTAATTTCCTCTACTGTTTTGGTTAAAGGAAAAAACAAAAGATAAAACATAAACAACCTTTGACAAGGCCACAGATCTTTATTGCATTTATTTAGGGAATCATGCAATAAACAATTCTCCAGTCAGGCATGGATGCTTGATGAGTGTTTGTTGTATGAATTCAAGAATCAAATTATATTCATGTAGAGAACTATGGAGACTCAAAAATGTGAGCCTATTTCCACGTTGACCAAAGGTCAGAGAGTTGGAAATTACCTCTATTCCTTCAAGATTATTGTGTTTCTACCTCAAACAAAGGTCCCACCTAGATGGAGGTCAGAGAGTTCGCTCTCTCAAGGTTATTGTCAACAGGTGTGGCTAATATCCAGGCCTTGTATTTCAGGAATAGAGAAGTAGATCTGTTTCTACCTCAAACAATAGTTTAAGGATCCGACTAAGATTTCAGTTCCTTTAAGGAGATAAGAATGGACTCCACCCAGGGAGTGGTTTGCCTACAACATGTTTTGGTCTATGGCATGAGCTTGACTTGTTTTGTTCTAGCAACAGAATGTTTAACTATGGATGTAGCCTTCGACCATCAACTGGTCTGTTCATTTCCTTGTATCATGTTAATGAAGTTTTTGTCTTACTCCTACCTTTTGGGGTCAGGGCTATTTTAAGCATTGGAAATTAAAAGTGGGTGACTTCAGTATTCATTGGAACGCCCAGTGCTCTTCTATATGTTTCTGTTTTGTTATTTTTAAATATGTCTTCATATTCTTTACTAGAGCCATGGGAAGGACTCCTTAGCCCTGAGCTACTTCAGCAGGAACATGGAAGGACTCCTTAACCCTGAGCTACTCCAGAAGAAGCCATGGGCAGGACTCCTTAGCTCTGAGCTACTCCAGCAGAAAGCAAAAGAAATGGCTCCTTAAATCTCTCTCTGTTCGAGTTTTGTACGAGGGACTTCATGGAAGAAGGACCTCTGTAACGACTGTGACTCCCAGAGCAATTGTCACATGTTTGAGCAGGCAAGGTAGAACATCTCCCTTCTAACCCAACACTGACAGAAACTTAAAATTCCATTTAAACCTCTCAAGTCTACTGAGTATACATTTTGACAGCATGTTAAATTTAGTTTATTTTATGATGTGCTTTAAAAAATATATTATTGGTTTTTTTTTTAAATCAGTGATCTAAAACAAGTGTCCTGGAAGGACTGCAGGCAATTGTCTAAATAAACAAGGAAGTATGAAAGGGAGGGGAGGTGGCTGGCCCTGGAAAACAGTATCAAATCTGCCTGCAATAAGAGGTGTAGTTCTGGGTGTAGGCAACATGTTCACGCTCATCTCTCACCCATTTCAAAGGCTTGGGAAACTCAAGTCTCTTGAGCAATATAAAAATGAGCAATATAAAAAGAACACTAAGAGGAGCTACAAAAATTTTATACGCTTTTCTTATCAACAGAGAGCTTGTATTTCTATACAAATGCTCAAAATTAACAGTTTATCAAAATTGCAGTGGTTTACATAGTTCCAAGTGTTGTGCTTCCCTGGTGTGTCACTGAAAGGCCAGTAAAAGAATGAGTAATGGTTCCACTTAAACTTTGAGGTTATCAGTGTTTGCAGAACCCTTGTAAGGGAGAGATCTATCTCTTGTCTACAGGGGTAGGGAGCAGGGAGAGAGAAAGAGGGAGACAAAGAGAGAGAACTTGACAAAAACAATCATAATGTCTTGAAACTCCATCCTGAGTCTCATAGCACACTTGAACACACACACATACACACACAGAGAGAGGGGCGTATCAGAGATCTGTACTCAAAACATATCTGAAATATTTAAAGTACTAGATAGGATCATGGAACAACAATGCTCTTTCCAGATGTCTGAAATAACAAGGAATTAATTCTTAAAGTTTCTCTGATTTGGGGTGGGGGGGGAATGTGTCCAGTCAAGCATACTCTTTTTTTTCAGGTCATATCCATATTTATTTAACAATTACCTTCTTTAACAGAACATCTGAGGACACTCCATGATGTGGCCACTATAACCACACCCAGCTAAGCGCACATTTCTGTTGTCTATCCTCCCTCTCCTACCACATTCTTTTTGTGTGTATAAAGTTAGTCAAGATACATAACTGACCTAAAGGCTTTCATAGGATAATTTTCAATCACTTGAAGGCCATCCATGCACCTGGACCACTCACCTCCCCCATGCCCTCCCACCCAAATACTCCATTATGTGTTGTCCATATATCCACTGGAGTTTGGGCAAGTTCCTAGTGGGCATCCCCCTAACGGGGAGACATCTAGTGAGGAGAGCCTTGTGGTGGCCAGAGCCAACTCTCGTGTGCCCACTCCTCCACCTGCACCACAGTGCTGTGGGCCAGGAAGGTGTAATGCGAGTTATCCTGTGATGTGGGGGGTGGGGAGCAGCTCGTCCACACTGGCACACCACCAAGGGGTAGGACCAGCTCCTTCATAAGGGACTGGGCCAGGGCCAGCACAAGGGAAGAGGGAGAATTCTCTTTTATATTCGTTCATTCACTGTATTCTTTTCCTCGTCCTCAGTTCTCTCAAATGCACCAAGCTTGAGCAAAGAATTATGTACATATAATTTATTAAAAAGTTGCGATGGTCAGCCTTAATTGTCAATTTGACACAACCAAGAATTACCTGGGAAGAGCTTCAATGTGGATTGTCTACACAGGCTGGCATATTGGCCTATCAGTGTCAGTGGATGGCCTGTCAGGATCTACACAGGTTGGCCTATCGGGGTCTACACAGGTTGGCCTATAGGCATTTCTGTGGGGGTAGGACAGTGGGGGAGAAGTGGGGCGGGTTGTCTTAACTTAGTGATGTAGAAAAACCTAGCCTACTGTGAATGGCGCTATTCCCTAGGCAGGGGATCCTGAACTATGTAAGAACCAGGAAAGCTGAGCTGAGCCAGCGAGTGAGCGTTCACTCACTCTCTCTGCCCTTGTCTGCGAATGTGCTGTGACCAACTACATCAGGTTCCTGCAGCTGATTCCCCACAATAATGAACTGGAGTCTGGAATTGTAGGCTAAAATAAATCTTTTCATCCCTATGGGTTTTTTTGTTTTGTTTTGTTTTTGGTCAGAGTGTGTTGTAACAGCTATGAAAATGAAGACAGAAGTGATTCTATGGAGTTTGCTGTGAGATTGTGTGTCCTAAAAATGCCAGCAGCTGTCCCATGAAGTCTCACCAACATGACTGCCTAACCATGAACCGAACAAAGATCATAATAGACAAGCCAAAGTCCCGTCATGTCAGCCAAGGAGGCTTCAACCCTACAAAAGGAATTGCAAGAAACTAAGAAATGCTGAGAGTGTTAATTGTTGTTACATGTGTATATGTTTAAGCATACACATATGTATATGCTTTGCATATAGCCTGCTCAATCTATATAATGTTACTAGTATGTATGTTTACAGAGATGATCATTTTGTATTGGACAACCAATTAAGAGGCTCTTCCCTGAGGAAGACTCTCCTGCTCGAGGGGTGAAGGGCTGCTGACAAGAGACACAATATATAGCAGAAGCAGGTTGGCTTATCCCTGTGCAAAATTGGCTACCAAAGAAATAGCCATATAAATGGCATCTGGAGACGTGTGATTTACTCATTTACCATCTGCTGTGAGTGAGCTTACAGAGAGAGAGTGACATTACACTAGCAGTGTATGGGCGCCTCCTTCATCGTAAGGTTGTTCTATGCTCTTGGACATTTCAGTGAGCTATTGGGTAGTGGAGCAGATGAGAGAGGAGTCTGACGGGGAGGGATGACAGTGTTTGCTGACAGCCAAAGGAGGCGCCAGTGGAGAGTACTGAAATTAATTTGCAGAGAGAGTTAGTGAGACCTCAGTACAAAACTGACCTTGAATTCTGGCTGGAGAGACAGAACAAAGGGGGCTATGTTGGTATGAAAAAAGGGGGGAGAAAAGACAAATGGATTTTTTTTCTTTTTGGCTTTTTGGTTTTTTTGAGACAGGGTTTCTCTGTGTGACAGCTCTGGCTGTTCCAGAACTCTCTCTGTAGACCAGGCTGGCCTCTAACTCACAGAGATCTACCTGCTTCTACCTCCCAAGTGCTGGAATTAAAGGCATGTGCCACCACTGCCAGGCTTTTATCATTGTTATTGCAAATAAAATCTTTTAAAAGATTTTTTCTTTGTTTGTATATGTGCATGTGTATGCATTCGTGTGTACATGTGTGCGTGTGCATGTGTGTGATCTGTCAGTCTAGGCCATGTGTGTGAATGTACCTGTGGAGGTCAGGAAAGGGTGTGGATTCCCTGAGGCTAGAGCCTCCATCTGTGGGTGCTGGGAACCAAACTTGGGTCCTCTAAAGTGCAGAGGATTGTTGAGACATCTCTTCAACTCCGTGACAGAATATTAATCTTAGGAATCAAGATTACCCTTTTTTTTTTCAAGAACCCATAGTAGAGGTGCTGCTATTTTTCTTCAAATTTAGTTGGCCAAATTTGTTGTAATCTTTTTTCTCCATTGTAAACATACCTGGAAGAGTATTAAATCTAGAACATGGATGGTGGCAGTGTAGGCTTTAGGTCACCATTCTAATGTGAATGATACTTGTATCTATTAGCTGTTTATTGAGTCCCAGGGGATGCCAGGCTATGTCCAAATTTTCCTTTGGGCTTATAGGCTTTATTTCTGCAGCCAGGAGTATCTCTTGGTTGTCAGCTCCCTTCAGAGTGTATCTTAGCTCAAAAAGCCACCTCCCAGACATGCTTCCATCCCACAGTGGGCTGCATCTACTGGTCCATCGATGTGAGACATAAAATTTTGTCGCATCTCCTACCTGGGCGCAACTCTAATGCATCTTCCTGCTTTAATGTCTTCTGAGGTGGGCTGGATCGTCACAGTAACTTCTTCTGGCACCCAAGCCTCATGAATGTGTATTCATAGTGCCAACAGAGAAAGCAAATTTTCTGTAAGTGCATTCCTGCCATCACTTTAGTCTAATATGCAACAGTAAATGCCAGTTTCACAGAAAGAGGAAGAGAAAGATTCGTTCTCATCTTCCCATTTTCCAGGGCCTGACACTCTCTGCCTCCTCTGCTCCCTGACCCTCTCCTTGCTCTCCATTCTTTCTCAGCAGACTCACTGTGGCCTCTCTTGCTCACGCACTCACTGTTCTTAGCTTTGCGCCTTGGTTTGAATGTGAACTCCTTTATCTACTTGTTGGAATTTCTACCCATTCTTCATTGCTTAGCTTATACTTTGCCTCTTCCTTCTTTCCTTTGCCCCTTTATGTATTCTTTGATCTTTCTTTTGTCTAAACTTATATCATAATTTTCTCTATGCTGCAACACAGGGCTTTCTCGTTCTGTTTTGGAGTTTGTATTTAAATGTGTACATATCTTCCCTATTCAAATCAGACAAATAAGTCTCAAGCAGAACTCTAGGCTGATCCTTCTTTCTAGTCCCTAATAGCCAGCACTGAGAAGTAGCTATCTTATAGGAAGCATTTACCAAGCACCAAGCACTAAGGCAATTGCAGTACTCGGTGCTTCTTCACACTAAACCACTTCATTTTTACAAACACCTGGTGGAGCATCCACTATCATTATTCTCATTGTCTTCTGCTTTTAAAGGAGCAGAACCTCACGGAGGCTGAGGAATTGCTCAGGACCCCAGCTGGAAGGGGAAGAGCGTCATCCCTCTTGCTGCTAACCCTTAGTATTGAACCCCTGTCCTCCATGCCTAACTCTGTGTGCGGGAGGGCTTGGAGGGTCAGCTGATCTCAATCAGGATCACACAGGATGGGATTGCTCTGTCCGAGCCCCAGGGAGAAGATGAAACGCTCGGCCTCGGGAATGCTTCACTCTTGTTTTCCTTCAGCACCAAATGAGCCAACAGCTGTGAGCAATACTTCAGCCACCACATGACTTCTCAGAATCCCCACTTTGTTGTAAGCTTGGCAGCAAGTCATTCATTTGTTCCCCAAATGCAACTTGGCTCTGTTCTGTGCGTTTTAATCATCACGAGGGGCAACAAAATATTAGTCATGGTCCTCCGGGCGCTTTCATGGCACACAGAGGCTAGAGGCAGAGTGCGGGTGTTCGCACTCCGCAGAGCTAAGTCCTAGGAGAGACGAGATGCAGGAATCCCGCCTATGCTCAGAAATCACACATATGATTAAACTCATCAACACTCGCTGCTTAGCAAGCAGCACTTGAATACAGTGATCTGAAATAATCTTCGGAACGCACCGTGCTCAAATTAGCAGACATCTGTAGATCACTTGAGATCATGAGATGTGTATTGTTTCAGCCTGTGAAATATGGCTGGTCCACTTCAGCTACTGCCATGGCTACTGAAAACGAAAACTCTGCTATCCTCATAATGGCTCTATGTGTGTTTAATTTTCCATGCATTTTAGTTTAAAAAATTAAATTTTGCCAAAGCCAAATAGACTTCAAAGGAAAGTGATGCTCATGTCATCAACTGATGGATAATTTGAACTACTATTGATGTTCTTAAAACAGACAAAAGAATCAGACACAGCTCACATTATATATCAGATTTAATATATAAATTCTCCTTTTCATCCCCATTAACAATATGTTGAGGTTCATATGAATATAAGTAGCAGCACTTGAAAAATATTTTATTCCTCTTTGTTGTGAATGAGGGAACAACCCATAATAATACAGTATTTCAGACTACTTGGCTGGACATTTTGAGAACATCCTCTTTCCCAGGGCATCACTTCTTGTCCGCAGCCAGAATTGCAAGTCACTCTGGTCCACGACCACTCTCTTCTGGCCTCAGGGAAATAGTTTCCACAATACTATTTTATTGAGAGGATACTGGGCTCGTGTTCCTTTATTTTATCTCTTACACTATAACTTTCGTCGCAGGCAAATGAAGGAAGTTTTTTTTTGTAATAAATCTGCCTTCTTGTCATTGGGCTCTCACATTTCATTGACATCAACATGATGCTGCCACAGCTGAGAAAATTTGTATTTTTGCCTTCCCATTGTTGATCAAGAGTATCTTACTTAGGTCAATGGTGTGAAGTAATCCAACAGTGTGACCCAATCTTGACGGTTAAGATAAATGATACATTCCTATCCCCAGATTATTGCTCCACTCCTTGGTGTCATTTGGGACAGGCTTTCTCCATGGACGCAGCAAATGTCTGGTCTCTGGAGTTACTCTCTAAAATCAGTTCTGCTTTGACTCACTTTGTCACTGGAGATTTTGGCCACTGTTCTCCTAACTCTTCTACTTGCCCCTTCTTCTAATCTGCCATTTGGCATCTATTTGAATTAATAGCTCAGAATCTACTGATTCAGGAAAAAAAATGCATTTTTTTCTCTGTAGTTTGTCTGGGATGGAGCAGAAGTTTGGGAGTCTTTCCATGTTAGAAATACTTTTAACATACGAGAGCCAATATTCCTTTAGGATAGTTTACTCCCTTTTGAAGGATGAAAGGGGAAAAATTATTTCCCCCTGTTTAATACTCATCCTCAAGAGAATTGTGTTCACCGACAGCCCTTTGACTGTTTGAGAAGATCTTATTGCAGGAAACTGCCTCTGTCTCCCTAGCTGGAGGGATCTTCTGGACTGTGTGGGAGATTTGCCTGAATTCAAAAGACTAGTGAGGAGCCAGCTTGCAGCAACCCCAGGGGTTGCTGGTGGCAACGTTTGACAAGCTGGTTAATGTTGTAAGGAAGCTGCTTGTTTGTTTCCCGGCTGCCCAGACTTCCTAAATAATCGCACAGAAACCATATTATTTAAATCACTGCTAGGCCCACTAGCTCTAGCTTCTTATTCGCTAACTCCTACATCTTAATTTAACCCATCTCCATTAGTCTGTATAACTCCACATGGCAATGGCTTACAGGGTAAAGTTCCATCCGGCTCCGGTGGGGCTACGTGGCTGCTCCCCTGGCTTCCCTGCCTTCCTTCTCCCAGCATTCAGTTTAGTTTTCCTCGCCTAGCTCTGTTCCACCCTATCAGGCCAAGCCAGTTTCTTTATTAACCAGTGGTGTTCACAGCATACAGGGGGGATCCCGCATCAGGGTATTATTTGCAGCTTTTCTGGTTTTCCTTACTGAATGTTTCAGAAGAGAATTGAGGAGGGTTTCCTCCGATTAACTTGCCTCCCCTCCCTCGAAGTGACAATGAGTGCCAACTGTCTGTGTCACCTTTTCTTTGTTCCCGTCCAAAGCAGAATCTTGAATTGTCACTGGGTGCAGGCAACGAGGCCATATGACACGTTCTCTTCAGTCAGGGCCTGACTTTGTTAGTTATTGGAAATTGGAAAAGACAATTTCTTGATTTCTTAATGTTAAAGCTCCTAGCCGAGCGGTGGTGGTGCACACCTTTAATCGCAACACTCGGGAGGCAGAAGCAGGTGGATGGATCTCTGTGAGTTCGAGGTCAGCCTAGCCTACAAGAGCTAATTCCAAGACAGGCTTCAAAGCAACACAGAGAAAGCCTGTCTCAAAAAACAAAACAAAACAAATAAAGCTAAAGCTCCTTTCCCTCGGAATTTACTTTTTTACATTCTCATGTACAGATACATGAAAATATTGCATGTGTGACCTGTGACTGGCAATACAGCAAGCGATGACAGTAGCCTGGAGGACCACAGAGCAATGTGGAAGGACAAGGAGCCAAGTAACAACGAGAATCTACCAGTCTTAATGGTTGCTGCTGTGGAAGGGGGAAAATGAGCTGCTTCTCTTGTATTTTGAGGGTTTCCGCCTACAACTGATATTAACATCTATGCCCAACCTAGAGAGGACATGACATCAGAGATAATGACTTTTCCCAATAGAAGGCTGTGAAATTGTGAAACCAGGTATGGCTATGAATGCTTCTAATCCAAGGTATAGGGAGAGAGGCTGAGACAGGAGGCTTGTTTGAGGCAAGCCTGTGCTACACTGTGAGACCCTGTCTAGACAAAACAATACAAAGAAAACACGAGGAACATGAACTAGCCTCCACAACCAAATTCGTTCTGGGCACCCAAAAGTTTCAGGTGTCCACCACAGCCTTCAGAAGGCAGCAAGCATACCGAAGAACTTTCCTAGACACAGGCAACTCAACACTAGAGTACTTGGAGACCTCCCTTTTCTGAGCCACTTGGTGTGCTCGCCATTAAAGTATCCCCTTAAACACGTTGTTACAGGCTAAGCGCCCTACAAACCTGGTATTCCTCTAGTGGGGGAGTGATATGATTTTGACAGAAAAGTTATGTGTATACAATGTTTCCCCTTCCTTTGCTGTGATGAAGTTTGGAGTTTAAATGGCAATGAGGGAAAGGTCTATGCTGCTTCTCATGACCTTTAAGCAGGTCTCTTTTTTGTTTTGTGATCTTGTAGTCTTTTAAAAATTATTATTATTTATTTTGCATAATGGTTTTTTTGTGGTGCGTGTGTATGTGTGTGTGCATGCATATATATGCACATGTTCCAGGGGTCAATGAACAACTTAGTAGAGCCCTTCTTTTCTTTCCCTCATGGGTTTCAGGAACAGAACTCAGGTCATGAGGCTTACACAGCAAGTAGCTCTACCCACAGAGCCATCCCACCAGCCCGACCATGTATTCTTAATCTAACTGTTGTTGTTTTGAGTCTTTTAAACCTGTCTTTTATATTTTAGTATTTTACTTCCTATGCTTTTATTGTCACCCTGTTAATCTACTGCTCTGCCATAAGTGTGCAAGCGATTCAGGAAACAGAACCCTCGGGATTCTAAAGGTCCATGCTCAACATTAGTTTTTCCGATAAGGGCTGTTTGTCTTTTTTCAGCCTCCAAGGTCTCTGAACCTTTTTACCATCCTTCTTTCTCAAGCTCACATGTTGTTTGTGATGATTTTGCTTTGTACTGGAACTACAGCAGGGTTGTGTTTTGTAGGACCTTAAGCCTCATACTTATACAACACTGATGACCCTCTTTTACAAATTCACAGAAAGCTCAAAGCCTAAAAAAGAAAGAAAGGAAGAAAGAAAGATCTAGTTTATGCAATAAGCATTTGAAATTTGAAATACAAATGACCAGCAATCATCCTGGCAATGGTGTCGGTGCTCATCAAGAGACTGCAATTCAGAATCATGGTGAGAGATCCTGTCAGTAAGAATGGCAACTTTCCAAAGCAGGAAAAGATAACAAGTTCTGGAAAAGATGTGGAGGACCTGCAGCCCTTGTGTGCTCTTGGCAGAAATGCAAATCTGAATGGCCATTCAGAAAGAGTTTGTAGGTTCCTCAAAAGTTAAAAAATAGGTCTACTGCTTGGCAGCAAGTATTTTTACCTGCTGAGACATCTCTCCAGCCCATCACCTCAGGCACTGAATTGAATAAGCTATGTATATGTATCTGTGTTGTGTTTTGTGTGTGTATGTGCTTTATTCATAAAGAGTCAATACCCCTGCCAAGAAAACAAAACAAAACAAAACAAAACAAAACAGATTTACTGCAAGATTCAGCATACCAGTACTGGGCATATATCAAAGGGGGAAACTTTATATGGGGTGGTGAGATGGCTCAGCAAGTAAAAGCACTTTCCATCAGGCCTGAGGACCTGAATTTGATCCACAAGACCCATATTATAGGGAGATTTGGCTCTTGCAAGTTGTCCTTTGACACCCCCATGTGCACTATGGCATACACCTGTGCCCTCAAAATAAATACATGTAATTTTAAAAATTGCATGTTGAAGAAACACCTCTAACCTCATGTTTGGTGTTGTGATTATGCACAGTTGCCAAGATATAGAATCAGTACATATGTATTCAGAATAGAATTACACTTAGCCATGTAAAATTGAGGTCCTTTCATTTATGACAGCATGAATAGAACTGAAAGTCATCATGCTAAGTGAAATAAACTAGACACAGA
Organism: Ondatra zibethicus; assembly: GCA_004026605.1. NCBI lineage: Eukaryota > Metazoa > Chordata > Mammalia > Rodentia > Cricetidae > Ondatra > Ondatra zibethicus. The sequence goes on from PVIU01006787.1 coordinate 90,218, forward strand.
AAAGTGGATACTACTTAATTACATACATATGTGGAATCTAAAAAAACTGACTCCATCAAACTGATGGCAGAATGGTGGTTAGAAGGGAGTGGAAGTGTGGATGGAGAAGGGAAAGTTTGAGCAATGGGTTCTAAGTAGGAATAGCAAGCTTTTGTCTGTTGTCAGTAGGTTGACTGTAGGTTGTGGAAGCCCACAGAAGTGGGTCCTTTCCCCCTTGACTAAAGATCAGAGAGTTTAGGCTGTGACTGAAGGCCAATGCCGCCGATGCTGCTGAGGTGGTGGCTGTCCCTGTGCGTGCACTGTAGGTGCCGCCCCACCCCCAGCAGGTCGCTGGGGAAAGGGCAGAAGCAGCATGGCCCTCAAGCCTAACAAGCCTGTATGGGTAGGTCAATAGCCTTTAACAGAGGAGAGGATGCAGGAATTCTCCTAATTTTGTTAATTACAAGATTTCAGAAAGGAAAACAGGAGTAGTAAAATGGCGTGGCACATTTAACCTGCTTATTTACATTTTTATAGGCGTTTGACTGGTATGAAGCTTCAGTTTTTGAGGCTACTCTTTTTGCAGCTTGGATGTCAGGTCAGGCAAGGATCATAGCTGAAGCTGGGCCTCACGGGGCACAAGTCATGCTCCCATATTTACAACTATTTACAGTTTACCTTATGATTTATCCCCATCCTTTCCCTTTCCTTTTTTATTATCTTCTATTTATTTCTGAGCACTCATTACTCACCTCTCCACCTGTGGTGTGCTTTTCGTGTGGGGTCCCTCATGTACTCCCTTGTATGCCTGGCCACACTTTTGTACATTTCGGGTTCACCAGTCAGCCCCACTTTGGGCAGCATATGTTGTGGATCAGCCTCAATAAGTATCACTTGCCAGGGTAGGGGCATGGGTTTTTTTTCTTTCTTTTTTATTATTAATTTATTAGGTTTTTTTGTAAAAATACTAATCCAAATTCCCACTCCCTCCCTTCCTTCCATTCCCTCCACACACCCTCCCACCCCAGCTCCATCTAATCCTAAGAGAAGGTAAGGCACATTGCTTTGTGGAAGGTCCAAGGCCCTCCCTACTATATCTAGGATGAGCAAGGTATCCATCCAAAGAGAAAAGGATCCCAAAAAGCCAGTACATGTAGTAGAGATAAAACCTGGTGCCACTGCTAGTGGCCCCTCAGTCTGCCCCAGCCATGCAACTGTTAACCACATTCAGAGGGACTAGTTTAGTTCTATGCTCATTCCTTCCTACTCAGCTGGAGTTGGTGAGCTCCCATTAGCTCAGACAAACTAAGCTAACCCATCATGGTCTTGACTTCTTTGCTCATATTCTCATTCCTTCCACTCTTCAACTGGACCTTGGGAGCTCAGTCCAGTGCTCTAATATGGGTCTTTGCCTCTGTTTCCATCTGATGTTGGATGAAGGTTCTATGGTGATATTTAAGATATTCATCAGTCTGACTATAGCACAAGTCAAGATAGGGCCCCCTCTCCTCTGTTGCTTAGGGTCTTAGCTGGGGTTAGCCTTGTGGATTCCTGGGAATTTCTCTAGAGCCAGGTTTCTGCTAACCCTATAATGACTCTCTCAATTAAGATATCTCTTTCCTTGCTCTCATCTCCGTCCTTCCTCCATCTCAACTATCCCATTCCCTCAAGTTCTCCTTAACCCTTGCCTTCTCCCCTCCTCTTCCCCTTCTACCCTCCCTTTTCCCCCTAACCCCATGCTCCCAGTTTTGTCAGGCGATCTTGTCTGTTTCCAATTTCCAGGTGGGTCTATATATGTTTTTCTTTGGGTTCACCTTATTACTTAGCTTCTCTAGGATCATGAACTATAGGTTCAGTGTGCTTTGTTTATAGCTAGTATCCATTTATGAGTGAGTACATACCATATTCATCTTTTGGGGTCTGGGTTACCTCACTCAGGATAGTGTTTTCTAATTCCATCCATTTGCATGCAAAATTCAAGATGTTATTCTTTTTTATTGCTGAGTAGTACTCTAATGTGTACACTTACCACATTTGCCTTATCTATTCTTTGGTTGAGGGGCATCTAGGTTGTTTCCAGGTTCTGGTTATTACGAATAATGCTGCTATGAACATAGTTGAGCAAATGCCTTTTCTAGTATGATTGAGCATCTTTTGGGTATATGTCCAAGAGTGCTATTGCTGGATCCTGTGATAGGTTGATTCCCAATTTTCTGAGAAACCACCATACTGGTTTCCAAAGTAGTTGCACAAGTTTGCATTCCCACCAGCAATGTATAAGCGTTCCCCTTACTCCACATCCTCTCCAGCATAAGCTATCATTAGTATTTTTGATCTTAGCCATTCTGACAGGCGTGAGATGGTATCTCAGAGTTGTTTTGATTTGCATTTCTCTGATAGCTAAGGATGTTGAACATTTCGTTAAGTATCTTTTGGCCATTTGAGTTTTATCTGTTGAGAATTCTCTGTTTAGTTGGGTACCTTATTTTTTAATTGCGTTATTTAGAATTCTAATGCCTAATTTCTTGAATTCTTTATATATTTTGGAGATCAGTCCTTTGTCTGATGTGGGCTTGGTGAAGATCTTTTCCCATTCAGTAGACTGCCTTTTTTGTCTTATTGACTGTGTCCTTTGCTTTATAGAAGCTTCTCAGTTTTAGGAGGTCCCATTTATTTATTGTTGCTCTCAGTGTCTGTGCTACTGGCATTATATTTAGGAAGTGGTCTCCTGTGCCCAGGGCATAGGATTTTGAAATATAAGAATATGAAGACACATGAAAAATAACAAGAACAGAAATCATAGAAAGTACTGGGAGGGCATTCCAGTGATTACTGAAATTGGCCACATTTATTTTTCCATATGTCTTTATACCCAATGCAAATGGGAGGAGAATGTAACAGAAGACTTTATTAACATGATACAAAGACATTTAATTGTTTTAATACTTTAAAACTACCCTAGACCATGTATCCTTAAGACAGCCATTCCTCAGGTGACCTCATGGTTACAAAAGAAGGAGTAAGAGTACATTTGCATAGCCCAACCACCTGTAAGGATGGCAGGGACCTACTTGTATGTACTATCTTAATGTCAAAAGAGTCAAGTAACCCTATCCTGAGTTGGGACGTGCAACTAAACTTGTCAGCCACTTTGAGCAACCTCCAACTCTGACTATCAGACAAAGTGGAAATAGACTCACATTTTTAGGACCTCCCTAAGCTCCCAACCAGCCAGACCTGTGATGTGCTGGCTACCTCAGAGCTACTACAATGGTGGGCACCTGGGAACCTAGCTGCAGCTAAGTTTTTGAGCCAGTCCTGGTCTGTGATAGGACCACAGAACATGGCCTGCACCCTGCCCAGGCACAGCAGGCATGAGGGACTAGTGCCTCCCAGACCCAGGTTCCCCAGTGGGACGGCCAAGTTGTGGAGAGAACAGTCCAGCTTTGCCACATGTAAAGAACACCAAATTCTTAGCTGAGGAGGCAAAGGTCTTCTAGGTAAACTAGAAAGCATAACATAATTAGAAATTGTGAATTTCTAATTTATAATTTTCTGAATTAGAAAAAGAATCACTGTCTTTGCAACCAATGATGCAGTTAATCCAGGCCACTATCATTGGTGGCTGTAAATGTCAGGTCACAGTTTGCACAAAGCATTGCCACACAGAAGCAGAAATCACTGGTTAGTCTCTGTATCCCTGAAAGTGGAATGGACAGGCATTTTAGGTCTCTGATATGTTTGAAGCACGTAGCACTATCTAAAACACGATTCTTACCAGAAATATTGAGCCTAAACTTTAGTCATAATTCCAGAAGCTACTTTCTTCAGGTAGAAAAGAATTACAGGTGATGGAGGAAAAGTCAAGTGTCCCCATGAGGAACCAAACAGCTAATCTAAAGCACCAAACATTCTACCAAGCCAGGGCTTTGCTTTTGTAACAAGGAAACTATACAGAGGAATGGAAAAAAGTTGTGAGTGGGTTAGGATTTCTTAAAGCAGTTTCGAAGTCTGCATCATTTAAATGTATATTGTGGATCTTACACTGATCCTGTTCAGTAAACTAACTGAAGAGACAAATTTTAACAGAATTGATAAATTATATCTGTGGATAAAAGATGACACTGAAGAATTGCTTGTTCATCCCTTAAAATTCTGAATGCATTGCAGGTAAATTACAAAAAAATTTACCAAGTTTGTATTTGCAAATTGGAGGATTTAACATAAAAATAACATCATGTTTTCAAGTGCTTTAGTAAAGACTAATGGTTCTCAAAAAAGCAAATTAACAAACGTTGACTCTGGTTGATCGGCTTATAAATCTCACTGGTTGTCTTTATAAGTTAAAAATTTGCAATTCACAAGAATGTCATTAAACAGCACAAATGGTATATTTTAATGTTTATAGTAATAGACAAGGCATTTCACTATATTTGAATATAAATACAATATAAAATCTACTTGAAACTTTTTCACTGAGATATGACTATTGTGGATTGCAAGATTTAATGTTTTCTTAAGCCAAGGCCAATTGGATCATTCATCAAATGAAAGTACTAGCCACGCAAGCCTGACATCGTAAGACCAAGCACGTACAAGAAGAAGGATGAAATGTATATCTGTAATCCCAACACTCTTACCATCAAGTTGAGACAAAAGAGACCAGAAGCTCATGAGTGAACTAACCAGAACCATGCAGTGCAGAAGAAACAAGAATGGTCCTACCTCAAACAGGGTGAAGGAAGAGAACTGAAGCGCCAAAATATTAACCGCTGACCCCCATATGTGCATCATGGCATTTATGCACCCTATCCTGTATGATATACACACATATATACCATATAAACACATACAATGAAAATAATAAAAATAGTTTCATAAACAGAATAAGGCTGAAGATAAAGTTTGTACTACTGTGCATGGTATATAATAATTTCTGCCATGTGAACTCTTTCTGCTTTGGACTTGAGGTATCCGCTCCTGAGAATAGCAACAGACAGAGATAGCCACTCTTTAGGAGAACCATGATGTCATCCTCACTCCATGTGAGGTTCCAGAAGTGACAGGAACATGTGACATGTGAGATATAAGGCAGAAGTGAATCCAAAGTACGTGACAGAGAAGAGAGCTGGGTCTCAGGCTCTGGGGAGGATAGAAGTGCAATTTAGGAGGTCACCTGGAACTCATGAGGCAGCGGGGAGCTCCCTCTATGGGAGTGACGGAATGCGGGGGGAGGACGGACCCATAAAAAAGCAGCAGTAATGCACAGAGATGTCCACAGTATTGTCCCTCAGGCTTTGTCACAGAGCTGTGCATTGGTTAAAGGAAATGCAGGCACATGAGAGAACTCACTTCATTGCTCCACTATTGTTCTTTAGGTATTGCTCTGGTCAGGAGTGAAGCTGCAGTGTTGGATTTGTGTGCTGGATTTGGGGGTCATGAGATGGTGGAACAGCAGCTATAGTGCAGACAGACACACGTGACAGGTTTCAAACTCCTCCAGGTGGATCTTGTTCGGCTGTTTCCTCTTACAAACAAACCGTCCATATTAGAAGAAAGCCCATGGAGATGTAGGATATTCTAAAGGGAGATGAAATATTCTGTCCTGTAGGGGAAGCTCCTTAAGCCCTGGAAGTAAACACTGAAAGGCTTCAGGAAATCCCTGAAACTAAACAGATACAGTAGGCTCCTCCCTCCACAGCTATATTATCAGTCCTAAGGACTGCTGAGAGTCACTCTAGGGGGAGACAAGCCCCCCTGAAAGAGCCAGAGAACAGCTAGGCTGCCTGGAAGAGACATAGGCCAGCAGAGATGCTAGGAAAGAACACTCTCAACCTGTTGAGCTGCCTGCAGCCCGTGCAGTGTGCTTATGGTTTCTAGCGTTCATGGGCTGTCACCTGTGCTGGGTGAGCTTTCAGTTATGCAGCTGTCTTTGAGTCATTTCTACTCCTTTTCACAACCCCTCACCCATATTTCTATTGCCAATCCATAGAAACTCGTCAATTTACCAAATTGGACTTTGGTGGTATTCTTTTTTTTTTTTTAGATTTTTAAAAATTTTTTTTCCATTCCAAAAAAAAAAATAAAATTTTTACATTTCTTCCCCTTCTCCCAGTCCCCTCTCGCTACCCCCCACCCCTCCTCCCTCCCCCTTCTTCCTTAAAACATGGCATGGTCCCCTGCCCTGTTGGAAGTCCAAGGCCCATCCCCCTCCATCACGGCCTAGGAAGGTGTGCATCCAAAAAGACTACGTTCCCAAAAAGATAATACATGCAGAAGAGATAGGTTCTGGTGTCATTGTTGATGGCTTCTCGGTCTGCCCCCATTGGCCGCCACATTCAGAGAGTCTGGTTTGATCATATGCTCGTTCAGTCCCAGTCCAGCTGGATTTGGTGTGCTCCCATTAGTTCAGGCACACTGTCTCAGTAGGTGGACCAGCCCCTCACGGTCCTAACTTCCTTGCTCCTCTTTTCCCACCTTCTGCCCTTCGACTAGACCTTGGGAGCTCAGTCCATTGCTCTGATGTGAATGTGGGTCTCTGTCTCTACATCCATCCATCAGACAAAATTTCTATGGTGGTGATCAAGATATTCATCAAAGTGACTCTGGGACAAGGCTAGATCAGGCACCCTCTCTGCTGCCGCCCAAATACCTAGCTAGGGACATCCCCGTGGACACCTGGGATCCCCTCCAGGGCCAAGTATCTTGCCAGTCCTAAAATGACTCCCTTAATGTAGATATCTTTTTCCCTTCTCCAATAGCCACCTTTCCTCCATCTCCACCTTCCCACTCCCCCAAGCTCTCCCCAGTCCTTCTCCCTTCTCCTTCCCTCTCTCCCCTTCCCCTACCCCTCTAGCCCCCACCTCTATCCCCGCCCCCATGCTTCCAACTTTTGCCTGATGATCTTGTTTGCTTCCAACTTCCAGGAGGATCTGTACATGCTTTCTTTGGGTTCACCTTGCTATTCGGCTTCTCTAGTCTTGTGAGCTAAAAGCTTAGTGTCCTTTATTTTATGGCTACGGTCCACTAATGAGTGAGTACATACCATAATCATCTTTCTGGGTTTGGGTAACCTCACTCAGGATAGCGTTTTCTATTTCCATCCATTTGCATGCAAAATTCAAGATGTTATTGTTTTTTACTGCGGAGTAGTATTCTAATGAGTATATAATCCACACTTTCTTGATCCATTCTTTCATTGAGGGGTACCTGGGTTGTTTCCAGGTTCTGGCTATTACAAATAATGCTGCTATGAATATGGTTGCACAGATGCTTTTGTAGTATGATTGGTTATCTCTTGGGTATATTCCCAAGAGTGATATTGATGGATCCTGAGGTAGGTTGATTCCCAATTTCCTGAGAAACTGCCACGCTGATTTCCAAAGAGTTGCACCAGCTTGCATTCCCACCAGCAATGGATGAGAGTTCCCCTTACTCCACATCCTCTCCAGCATAGGCAATCGCTGGTGGTTTTGATTTTAGCCATTCTGACAGGTGTAAGATGGTATCTCAGTGTTGTTTTGATTTGCATTTCCCTGATCGCTAAGGAAGTTGAACATGACCTTAAGTATCTTTTGGCCATTCGAACTTCTTCTGTTGAGAATTCTCTATTCAGATCCTTACCCCATTTTTTAATTGGGGTATTTAGAATTTAATGTCTGGTTTCTTGAGTTCTTTGTATATTTTGGAGATCAGACCTTTGTCTGATGTGAGGTCAGTGAAGATATTCTCCCATTCAGTAGGATGCCTTTTTGTCTTAATGACTGTGTCTTTTGCTTTACAGAAGCTTCTCAGTTTCAGGAGGTCCCATTTGTTCATTGTTGCTCTTATTGTCTGTGCCCTTGGGGTTTTACACAAGAAGTGGTCTCTGGTACCCACTAATTGCAGGCTACTTCCCACCTTCTATTCTATC
>PVIU01006788.1:0-33594 GCA_004026605.1 Ondatra zibethicus
CTGCCAACTTTCGCCGCCACATTCAGAGAGTCTGGTTTGATCATATGCTCATTCAGTCCCAGTCCAGGTGGATTGGTGCGCTCCCATTAGTTCAGGCACACTGTCTCAGTAGGTGGACCAGCCCCTCATGGTCCTAACTTCCTAACTCATCTTCTCCCACCTTCTGCTCTTCAACTGCACCTTGGGGGCTCAATCCATTTAAATGTTAAACTCATACTTAACCAAAAATCTCTGCTCCTGCAGTACAATTGACTGGTAAAGCCTTTGACTCTAGTTAGATGGTGCTGGTAGCAATGGCGATGATATAGATAGTGGTTATGGTGGTAATAGAAGTTGGTGTTAGTGGTAGTAGTGGTGGTGGGGTTGCTGAAGACTGGTGATGGTGATGGTGGCAGTGGCAAGGCTGCTACAGAATGGTGGTAGTGAAGGTGGTTATATTGGCAGTGGAGTTGCTGAGGGTGGTATTTGTGGTGGTGATGGAACCATAGTAATAGTGGTGCTGATTGTGGGTAGCTATGAACTGTGACTGGTTGTTGTTGGTGACTGTGGTGGTGGTAGCTTTGGGTTTGATGGTAGTGATGATCTAATGAGGTGGTTTGTGCTCTGATTGAGTGGAGTGTGGATACTGGCTTAGGTCCCTTAGTCACCTGTGGAGTGTGGATACTGGCTTAGGTCCTGATGTGGGATTCCCCTCTGTATGCTGTGAATACCATTGTTTAATAAAGAAACTGGCTTGGCCTGATAGGGCAGAATAAGAGATAGGTGGGGAAAACTAAACTGAATGCTGGGAGAAAGAAGGCAGAGTTGAGGAGAGCCATGTAGCCCCGCTGGAGACAGACGCGCCGGACAGAACTTTACCTGGTAAGCCACTGCCATACACAGATGAATGGAGATGGGTTAGTTTAGGATATGAGTTAGCTAGAAATACTCTTAAGCTTTGGCCAAACAGTAATGCAAATAATATAGTTTCTGAGTGATTATTTTGGGAGTCTGGGTGGCCGGGAAACAAACAATCTCGCACAACGTCCCTTAGTCATCGTTGGAGTGTATTTACTGTCTTAGGTCCTTTACGCATGACTCCTTCACACTGTTTTCCCAAGGCAATTACAGTGGGGATTGAATAGGAAGGCCTGAGGCAGAGGCTCCCTATTGAGGCCATAGTGGCACAGTGGCAGTTACATCTCATACATAATATATCATACATATCATACATAATAGCTGTGATCCACTGTACAGGTCAGTGAGTGGTTCTCCATTATGTCATCACTATGACAATTATTTTTGTCACTCTGCAATCCTTGCCTTCCCATAGCAGTTTTTTAAAAGTCATATTTACTTGGTTTGTAATTTTTATACAGTAAAATAATTCCCTTTTAAGTCTACAGATCAGAGTTTTGAAAAAATATAGACTCTTGTGAAACCACTCACATTTGAGATACAAAATGAGTTTACTGCTCCAAAAGGCACTCTGCACCTCTCTGTAGTAATCTCCCCTCTCTTTCCAAGTCTGTCTCTGTAGAGTTGCCTTCCTGTGGTAGTATAGATCTTAGTGAAACCCTCAGGGTTTCGGAAGTTCATTGTGTCTTTCATGGGCAACTTCAGTAGCTCTCATCAAGTGCCAGACTTTCTTCTTTGAATAACATTTACAAATGTATAAAATATATGTAAGATTATATAATTAAAATTTGAAATTTTGTTATTAAAGTATTAAAAGAACTATTTTATGTACAGTAATATGTACTTTCTACTAATTCATTAAATATTAAGAACTAGCAATAGTCTAATAGGTATTGTAATACCAAGAACTGGTCAGAATACATTGTATTTTGAGATATGTATCTGTAATAGGTATAATAGAATATGACTATATTGGTGATTTTTCTTAGTGAAAACTTGGTTTCTGTTCATGTATAGCCTTGGGTGTCTCTCCTTGATAATGGTAGAAAATGGTGAATTTTAGGTAGAGGCTAGTCAAATGAAGTTTTAAAAATCTTTCTAATCTAAACCAGAGATCCCCTGACTTCAATTTATATATCATGGCTCCCATGTTTCTAGGTTTTCTGTCTCAGGTTCTCTTTATCATCTGTAGCCAGTCAATGTACAGAGAAAGGGCTGTAGGAGATTTTTTTTGGACCTGGCCTGGAAGTGGCAGATGTCACCTCTACTTACATTCGCTGGGAAAGAACTTGGTCATGTGGCTCCACCTATCTGTGAGTGGGAAAAGGGGACCTGCTGTAACTCTGCACTAGAAAATGAGGTGGCTGGAATCTGGTGGATAAGTCCTGGGTTCTGTCACGCTGCTCTTGCTTACTTTAACCCTTGTAGTATATCCCTAATGTGAGACTGTCCTACTGATAATAGCAGATTTTGAAATTTTAATGACAACATCATTCAGTTGGTAAGCCTGGAATTCAGTGCAAATGCAGGCTTTCTTATTCAGACCTTATGCTTTTTGCAGGATTGTCATTTTAAATGCCATGTGGTTGAAGGAACACTGTAAATAGCTACATGGATGAGAATATTACTCCCTTCTCTACAGGCCTCTGTGTTTGGGGTTTAATGTTCTGTGGCTGCTGTGAAACTTCTTAACAGTAAGTTTGGTGGAACAAACCTGGAGAGGTGGTGTCAGCACGTGAAGCTGGCCCTCTGACATCCCTTATCAGGTCTTGCAGCTCTTTTGTTGTCTTAGTGTCCTGGGTCCACCTCGCTTCCACAAATGACCCCTATCACTGTCTTCCTGGGTCAGTCTACCTTGTCTCCACAAATGACTATTGCCACTGTCTGCCTGGGTTGGCAACCAGGTTGCTTCAGGAGATGGCAAATATCCTTTTTGCCTCCCTCTGCCACAATTAAGGGTCCTGGGTTAGGTGCAAGAAGGGTCAGAGTCTGATGCATGCCCTATATTGTCTCAAGACAAGACAAGATAGCAGCCATGTCCGTTTTAGAATTAGAGCATCATGGTGCATTTGTCAGGGGGAAAAGACAAGGCACTGAGCTTATCAAGGAGATTACAATCCTTTGGGTAGTAGCCTGTCTCCTATGAGTTAGAATGCTGGGTATGGAAATCTGGGGTAGCCTGTCTCCTATGAGTTAGAATGCTGGGTATGGGGATCCGGGGTAGCCTGTCTCCTATGAGTTAGAATTCTGGGTATGGGGATCCGGGGTAGCCTGTCTCCTATGAGTTAGAATTCTGGGTATGGGGATCTACATTTGCTTTAGACCCTGGGCTCAGTGCTTCATTTAGTTGGCCTTTCCTAAAAGTCCCAAAAAAGCTGTTAGACTTGATTAGACAACCAAAGTATAAGACATCCCCTCCCCTAGTCTTAGTTAGAGTTTCTATTGCTATGAAGAGACATCATGTCCATGGAATCTCTCATAAAGGAAAATATTTAACTGAGGTGGCAGTTTACCATTTGGCTCATTATCATCATGGCAGGGAGCATGGCAGCATCCTGGCAGACATGGCATTGGAGAAGCAACTGAGAGTTCTACATCTTGTAGGCAACAGGAAATGGTCTAAGTGTCACACTGAGTGAAGTTTGAGCAAAAGAGACCTCAAAACCCATGCCCACAGTGACACACTCCCTCCAACAAGGCCATGTGCTCTAATAGTTCCACTCCCTTTGGGGGGCATTTTCTTCCAAACCATCATACCCCCAAACTGGTTTCTCTCTTTCTTTTTTTGTCCCCAACAGAGATTTTCCTGGATGGTTTATAAGGATCCTGGGTACCTTCTTTCTTTGTCTTGTACTCCACATTAGTATGGGTGATTTAGCTAGTTTTATTACTCACAAGCAAAGAAAATATCTTAAAGAGTCTAATTCATGCCAGAGAAATATAGAACTGACCGACTTCCCTATGTGAACTCACAACTCCCAAGCAGTAGGGGCAGGTAGGGCCACACATTAAGGCTCATGAAGGTAAGTTAGAGAGCTCAAGGTATGGCCAGAAAGAGCAGACAGAGCACAGGACAAGGCTTTAAGGATGCTGTGCAAGTGGACAGAGCAGGACAGGAAGGGAATGGGACAGCCAGGAGGCAATTCTCCTTTATTTTACAACTTTGCTTTCATTGGACTTGACTTTGAAAATTCACAGTCCAGAGGAAAGTGGTGGAGGTGCATAGTGGCAGTGCTTACGTGCTCAGAAACAAAAGAACAGGGGCTGGAGAGATGGCTCAGTCAATTGGAGAACTTGATGCTATTGAAGAGGCTGTGGATTTGGTTCCCAGAACCCACATGCTGGTTCATAATCATCTCTAACTCTAGTTCTAGGAGATCCAATGTCCTCTTCTGGCCTCTACAAGTACCAGGCATGAATGTGGTACACTTATATACAGACTTTGCTAATTATAGACATATTACTTATGTATTAAAAGTAACAGCATACTTTATATTTTTTAATTTTATTTTTATGAGGCACATTATGGTAATTCAGTGCATATATAGTTATTATATACTATCTGTGTTCGTCCAATTGGGACACTAAGTATTTTTAATTCTACTCATTAATCATTTCATGTGATAGGAATTTTGAACTCTTCTAGCTATTTTAAAATATATCATTTAACTATTAAAGAAATTAAGGATGTCTAAATTTTTAAAAAACAGTACTATTTTGAAGATATAGGTTGGTTGGTAATTTTGCCAATTTGTTCACAAGTAATTCAGTTTCAAGTGGTATTATATTGTTCTCACAAACATGCTGATCAACTTCTTTTCTTCACTAGGTAAATGGAAGGACTAGGGACTAAAAGTAAAGGCGGCTGTTATGCTGCTAGAGACCACTGTTTCACCTTCCTTCTCTCACAGCCGTGACTTCCCAGGCAGTACGCATTGCTGCTATAGCGAAAAGGAACATGTTATGTATGGATTGAATTGTCTTCCCTTCCTCAAACTTCCTATTCTCAGGCCCTAACCCCCAGTCCTCAGAATGTGACTTTATTTAGAAATAAGGTCATTGCGGCATAACTACAGGCTAAAGGTGAGGTCATAAGGCGTGTCCCTAACCCACTAAGACTGGTGTCTTGATACAAAGGGGAGCTGGGACACATGCACACACAGGGGCATATCACATGAGGACTGAAGCCATGCTTCCATTAAGCCAAGGCGCTCACTTGCAAGTCCATTCCTCCACCAGCATTAGAGCCACGTCTTCAGAATTCTGGAATGTACTGAAGACTGCCTGAGATGTCTAGGTTTGTGGACTGAAGAACAGCTGAATTCTTGAATCCTCCATCAATAGGCAGCTGTTGCTGGGCTAATGGACCACAGCCTGTAAGCCATTCTAGTAAATCCCCTTTCTATACATACATATATACACATTTATATAAAATTAATATATATATAGGTAGATGTGCATTTAATGAGTTCTGTTCCTCTAGAGAACCCTGACTAACACACTGGAGTTTATAGAATCAGACTTGATTAAATTACTTCCTACCTAGATTAAGCCCTTCTAGTTAGCAGTCATTGAAACCATATATTTCAACATATGTCTTGATATGCACCTTTATCATATTGGGAACCCAGCCCACCCACCTGAGACCACGAACCTGCCGTAGCACAGAGAAGGTGTTGTTCTCTCACATTTGAGAGGGAGGAAAATGTGAAGCGGACAGACCAGTGGCTCTTACTCTCTCAGACCTGCTGGCCTAGGTCTATCATGAATGTGTTGTGAAGAATCTTTTATTACCCTCAAATGAAAGCCACAGATAATACAAATTATCTCCACATATAATTCCCAAAACCAATATAATAACCTAAACCTAATAAAAAGAGAACCAGGAAGAAAGTAATATGCTATAAAATCATGAGTCTTTCAAGTGTAAGTGTATGTCCACACCAGAGCATGTGACGAAGGAGTCAGATGTGGCTGTCTTGCATGCGGAAAACTTGAATTTAATAGAAGAAATTGCTTTGTATAAAAGGTACGGGAAAATGAAAGAGGAGAAGTATGGGTGGAAATAAAAATACAAGCTGGAATTAGGATGTGCAATAATAGATCAGACTTATTTGAATGTGGCGAGAAAGAGGAAATGACCGTAATTGAAACCTGGATAATAGCTGAGAGAAAAGACAGGTAGCTGAGAGGGGAAAATGAGGAAGTACGGGATTCATACAAATGAGCTTTGCCTTTTTAAAAAAATATACATTGTAAACTAAGTTCCCTTATTATGACACCAGAAAAATGTGATAAAATATCAGATGCAGAAGATGCATCTCTTCTCTTAAAATCTCAGTATGTCCAGTTTTTGGAATCTGAAATGATTTTTGATACCAAATCCTTGACTAGGCTAAGAGGAGGGCAGATCAAAAAGCAAAACAGTATCAGAAGGTGGAACCAAGGGGGAAACCAAGGAGATTACTTGAGGTTTCTGGGGACAGGACTGAAATACAGTTCAAAAACAATAGACCATTAAAATTATGTAATTTTAATATGTAACTTTTATGACACTAGGCACTTAATCTTATACAACATTAAACAACATTAAAATATTTTAGTTGGAAATGAGTGAGTATTTTAGTAATGACTCACTGTTAGCATTTGATGAGATGTCCATGTTTCTGAGTCTGTTAGGAGTCTTGACTTCTGTCAGGGACATATTTACATCATGGGGACAAGTGCAGACTGATAAAGAATGCTGCACTAGCAATTCAAATACAATGAGAGCATTTTGCCTGTCATTGGCGAAGTGATGCTCCTAAGTTCTTCCAAATAAAACAAGGTGTAACTGATACTGTTCACATGGTAAGTGCATTCCTTGACTTCATTGCATATGTAGCCATGCACACATTCTTTATCATTCTATGTAGACTGATGTTAGATGCTAGGCTTAGACAACAGCAAGGAGCATCTTTATCTGTAGGAAAGTTAATGGTGTATTTCAGAGTCAGCCATTCTAATGTTCCAACAATGGATACACAAATGGGAGGCTGGGAAGATGGCTCAGGACAAAGTCATGCTATGTCTGTCCTCTGAGGACATAGTTTAGGTTACCCAGATTGATATCAATGCCATCTCAGGGTGTGATGGCCTGCCTGTAATTCCGGCATTTGGGATGCAGGGGCAGGGGATCTTCTGGGCAAACTGGAAAGCTGGACTAAATGAATGGGTGAGCTTTGCGTTCTAAAATAAACACTGCTTCAGCAAGTAAAGTCAAGAAGGACTGAGCAAGGTACCTGGAGCTAACCTTCTCTCTCTCTCTATCTCTCTCTCTCTCTCTCCCTCACACACACACAGACACACACACACACAGACACACACACACACACACACATACACACACGCACACACCCCATGCACATACATAAGCATGCTCACCACCACAGCAACAACAAAAAGATATACAAATGGCAAGACAATAACAAGTATTGGCAATGCTTCAAAAATTGAAACCTTCATATACTTCTGGCAGGATTGTAAAATGGTACAGTAACTTTGAACAGTAATTTCCCCTAAAAATCTTAGCTGTAGAGTTACTATGTGACCCCCAAAATTACACTTCTGGATATATTTCCAGGAAAACCAAGACGATTTGCCCACACAAAACTTCTATACTAATGCTCATTAGCAACTTGACTCCTAATTCCTCAAAATGGAAACAACCTAAGCGTCTGTCAGAGGGGATAAACTTAGAGGTATACCAGTAAAACTGTATATTATTCAGACGTAAGATGAAGTTCTTTCACATGATACTACATGAATCCTCACAGCATTGTGTTAAGTGAAAGAAGTCAGACATACATTGGATGATTTTGTTTATGTGAAATGCACAAAATAGGCAAATCCATAGCTACAGAAAACAGACTTTTGATTGCCTAAGGATACGGAGTTGAGGAAAAATGGAGAGTGGATGGTACAGGGTTTCTCATTAAATGTCCTAGGATTGGTAATGGTTGTACAACTCTGAATATACTAAGAGCCTTTGAGGGCAGGGAGAGATGGGGAAAATTTATATAGTTATAGCTGGGAACAAAAATTTATGCTGTTATATTGCATAGTGAGATGGCTATTGATAATGTATTTTTTAAGAAAACTGGAAAAGAGATGGAGAGGTGGCTTGGTGGTAAGGGCATTGGCTGCCAAGCCGGATGGTCTGAGTTAAATCCCTAGGATCTACATGATGGAAGGAGAACCAGCTCCCACAGGGTCTCTTGTGACCTCCACATAAGAACCATGGCACATGTGCACCACCACCAAACAAACAAGTAAATTAACACATGTAATACTGTGGTGGTTTGAATGAAAACGGCCCCCCTAGGCTCAAAGGGAGGGGCACTATGAGGAGGTGTGGCGTTGGAGGAAGTGTATTGGGGGTTGGGCTTTGAAGTTACAAATACTCAGGCCAGGCCCAGTGTCTCTTTCTCTTACTGTTGCCTGCAGATCCAGATGTAGAACTCTCTGCTCCTTCTCCAGTATCACGTCTGCCTGTGTGCCACTGTGCTTCCTGCCATGATGATAATGGACGGAATCTCTGAACTTGTAAGCCAGACCCAATTAAATGTTTTCCTTTATATGAGCTGCCATAATCATAGTGTCTCTTCATAGTGATAGAAAACCTAGCTAAGACAAATATTCAATAAAATACATCACAAATAACAACGAGAGAAAAAAAATACTAAAGGCCTTTTGAAAAATTTTTTTATTGCTTTATAAATAATACCATTCAAAATCTCCACTTCCTCTCCTCCTCCTATTTCCCTCTCGCTCCCCCACTCACCCTTCCCCCACCCCCTCCAGTCCTAAGAGAGGGCAGGGTATCCTGCTCTGTGGGAAGTCCAAGGCCCTCCCCCCTCCATCCAGGCCTAGGTAGGTGTGCATCCGAACAGACTAGGATCCCAAAAAGCAAGTACATGCAGTAGAAACAAATCCCAGTGCCATTATCAATGGCTTCTCAGTCAGCCCCCATTGTCAGCCACATTCAGAGAGTCCGGTTTGATCCCATGCTTGTTCAGTCCCATTAGATCAGGCACACTGTCTCAGTGGGTGGGCCAACCCCTCGTGGTCCTGACTTCCTTGCTCATCAACTGCTTCTGCTCCTCAACTGGACCTTGGGAGCTCAGTCCAGTGCTCTGATGTGGGTCTCTGTCTCTATCTCCATCCATTGCCGGACGAAGGTTTTATGGTGATATTCAAGATATTCATCAGTGTGACTATGGGACAAGGCCAGTTCAGGCACCCTCTCCTCTACTGCCCAAGGACCTAGCTGGGGACATCCCTGTGGACATCTGGAATCCCCTCTAGAGCCGAGTCTCTTACCAACCCTAAAATGGCTCTCTTAATTAAGATATCTTCTTCCCTGCTCCCATATCTGCCCTTCCTCCATCTCAACCATCCCACTCCCCCAAGCTCACCCCAATCCTCCCCTTCTCCCTTCTCTCTACCCCTCTCCCCTTCCCTTCATTCCACCCCTCCCCAATGCTCCCAACTTTTGCCTGGCGATCTTGTCTGCTTCCAATTTCCAGGAGGATCTATATATATTTTTCTTTGGGTTCACCTTATTATTTAGCTTCTCTAGGATCATGAACTATAGGCTCAGTGCCCTTCGTTTATGGCTAGAATCCACTAATGAGTGAGTACATACCATATTCATCTTTTTGGGTCTGGTATCTCACTCAGGATAGTGTTTTCTATTTCCATTACATGCAAAATTCAAGATGTCATTGGGTTTTACTGCTGAGTAGGACTCTAATGTGTATATGTGCCACACTTTCTTGATCCATTCTTCCATTGAGGGGCACCTAGGTTGTTTCCAGGTTCTGGCTATTACAAATAATGCTGCTATGAACATAGTTGCACAAATGCTTTTGTAGTATGATTGGGCATCTCTTGGGTATATTCCCAAGAGTGGTATTGCTGGATCTTGAGGTAGGTTGACTCCCAGTTTCCTGAGAAACCACCACACAGGGTCTCATTATGTAGCTCTGGATGTTCTGACTCATTACATTGACCAGGTTGACCTCAAACTCACAAAGGTCTGCTGGCCTTTGCTTAGGATTAAAGATGTGGGACACCGGGACTGGCTACTCAAGGCATTTTAATGTTGAAAATCTGTTGCCACTTTTGGGAGAATTGTAATAGCTACATTAAAGCCAATGTACATCCAATTAAATCTGCATAAAATGCAAAAGTAAAAGCTCTTGAATAATTCTTTAAATAGGTGGATTTCAAGGTATGTGACTTGTATGTCAATAAAGCTGTTACTAAAAAATCAGAGCAGAATATTTCAAGGGATGGTCCAAGCAAAGAGAGACAGGATATTACTTATTCTGTTCAAATGAACGCTGACAAACAACAGCTGCTTCCACAATTTCAGAACTTTCCATAGTGAGAACTGCCAAGTGGTAAGAAAACTGGAAAAGAGAAATCTATCCGTTTTGATGGACCAAAGAGATGAGGACAGAAAGTAGGATGTGAAAAATTTTGAACAAGTTCTCGTCTCTTTATTCTAAAGCTTTAAAATTCTACAGGAGAGATGAGAGATGCTGGCCTTCTCTTTGCTTTCCCCATTATATACAAATGTATTCGATTAAGGGGAAAGAGCCCCCAACATGGATGAATGATTCCTTGATTTACTGTGTAGACACAGAGAGGATGCTTCAGGGCAGGACAATGCCACACCCACCCCAAGGGTAGTGCTGTGTGGTCAATCAAAGAGAGATGCAATTCACAACTTGATTCTCTCAGTTCTTATGTGTTGTGGATGCTGAGTTTATGTTGTCAGCTGCAGTGTACAGTGTGGGCAAATTGCTGTATGGAGTGTGGTCAATGGACCCGTAAGCTCAGGAGGAGCTGAGTGATGACCACATGCATTGAACCTTTATCCTTCCTTGCCACTTTCTGGGCACAATGAAGGATAGGTTAGAAGTACATCTCCTACATATGTTAATAGTGAACAGTAGTAGAATATTAGCTGACCCAGGATTCTACTCCTTGGGATACACTCAAGAAAGATTAAACTATATATTCTAAAAGAAACTCGCACATAAACGTTCATGCCAACATTATCTATAGTAGTCTGTAATTGGAAACAACCCAAATGTTCAACAAAGGATAAATATATGTGGTCTATATTCAAACCATAAAATAGTATTTGTCATTCAATAGACATAAAGTATATGTTGTAGCCTGCATGAACCTTGAAAACATTATACTGAGTTGAAGAAGCCAGAAACAAAACCATCCCATTCAGGGTTCAGAGAACACTGCAGAAGAGGTGGTGGAAAGACAAAGAGCCACAAGTATGAAGAAGGGTAGTGAGATGCCATCTTCTGGACATACACAGCCATTGCATTGCAGTAATGAACTATCAACTACCATGGTTGCTTGCATTGAGCCCACAAAAGAGTGGGCCCATTAACGTCAGCCAAAGATGGAGGACTGATTCAGGGGCCAACCCCTCACAGCTGAGCTATTTCAAGGAAAGCGCAAGTCATTGCCCTCAGTTGCGTACTAACTGGCGACCTCACTAGGCTCCAATGGATAGTCTAATCCAGTGATCATCTACATATATGACTCTGGCTAGTCCAGTGGCCACACGATAATACTGAAAGTCACCCACCTGGAAAAGGGACAGGTAGGGTAGGTTGGGGGTTGGTAGGAATGGAAGGGTGAGAAGTGAAAATGTGAGGTAAAGAGTAACCAGGATGAGTTATATTCATGCACAGAATTGTCAAGGAATTAAAGAAAAATATAAAAATGCGAGTAAAAAATGAGGAAAGGTTGTGTCTATGATTTTTATGTAATTCCAGGGCAGCGCCAAGTGGAAAGCAAAAGCAGGTTGTTTCCGATTTTCTCCTCCTGAAGGATGAGAGGAAGAATGACTGCTAACAGTTATGGGTTTCTTTGGGGGTAGTTGGAAATTTCTGCAATTAGGCTATGGATGGTCACACAGTTTAGTAAATGTAATAAAGCACACTAGATTGTTCACCTCAAAAGGTGACCTTAATTGTACGCCAATGATATTGCAATGAAGAAGAGACATGTATATGTGAACATAACAAAATGATGCTACATCTATCACACACCTTTGAATGAAGAGTGGTGTGTGTGTGTGTGTGTGTGTGTGTGTGTGTGTATTTCTTGCTACACACTCTGCTGCTACTATTTTGATCTTTGTTAGGTCTCAAACCTGGGACAAATGGCTAACTGTGGTGCCTATTTAACATATCAAAGTGGACCTGGTTGCTAGGTTCCCCCAACATCCCTTAGTCCCTATCTGTTACTGGGTCTGGCTGGCATAACTCACTCCCTGTCTTAAACTTCCCCAGGCCAGATGCTGGGCTTCCACTTCACTTCCCCTAGCCTGATCCCTATACATTACAGTCATGTTGGTCAAGCCAGTCTCTTGGCCTCTTGGTCTGTGGTGCCTCTCTCGCTCTCCCTTCCCTTCTTGTCTCTCATGGTCTAGTTTAGTCCACTGGCCATGTTCAGCCTGAACCCTTCCCTCTACCTGCTTTCTCCCTTAGATCTACAGTAAAAATCTTCTCCATACTTTGGGAGTAGTCATGCATTCCTCCTTTTATTTTATTTTTTATTCATCTTAAGACTAAAGTCCTCTTTACATGGCCTTTGAGGTCTAGCCTCATGTCACACGTGTCCCCTGTGCAGAGTCACACCAACCCTTACTCTTACGTGAAGACCTTTGCACCTGCTAGAACTGCTTCCATCAACTTTCTACTTCACTTTATTTTAGTGTGCTTCCTTTTGACTTCTTTAAAAAAACCTCCCCGTCTTCCCTGTCAAGGTCAGATCCCTGTTATAACTCTCACAGGCTCCATCTTTTATCACACCACTTAACATATTAATGGCATTGTTTGAATTAATATCTCTCTTTGATTAGACTCTAAACTCCTTGACAGCTAGTATTGACAGTGGTTTGATGATCCCTAGATACATTACCATATCTAACATCCAGTACTTCACTGCTCTGTAGTGATCTGTTAAATGAGTTCAGGAAAGAAGAGGGTCCTCTTTTGTCCTTGCAATGTCAGTTCAGTTCATTTCCAATAGTGCCTGTTCATTTGTTCATCAAAACCACCCACGGACCGTTTCCTGTGTACCAAGCAGTGAATGGTTGCTTGTGAAATGGTAATCAGGAGAAAGAGTGAAAGAGTCATTTTTACTTCAGGGTGATTCCGAATATAGGAATGCTTGCCTAAGATCTCTCTCACGATGCACCCTCTACCCAATTCCACCCACCACCACCATCTTGCCATCTCTCCTCCATCTCTCTCTGCTGGGGATTGAACCCAGGACCTTGCAATGCTCTTCCACTGATCAACATCCCAGTCCTCTTTGGACTCTTTAGTACGTTATCTTTGATAATGTCAACCAATAATATAACATAATCTTGAAGACTTTCTAGCTCTTAACTTAATCCTACTGCTAAAATTCCAGCTCAATTGAAAATTTAGTTTTTCAGTAAATCAAGCTATTGGAGTACGTAAGAAGGAGACATAATACCCACAAATGTTTCTAGTCCTTGTTTAGACATTCTCTGCCAGTCTGATGTTGCCAAAAGCTTTCATAATGACATTTAGTCATTTAAGCAATTGTATTCTTTTAATGAATGAAGTTAATACAAATTAATGTTGGTATATATTAAACATAGAAAAGAATGACACACATATTCATTTAATTCCAGAAATGTTAGTAGAAACATATTTTTGTTCTAAATAAATATGGTTTCTCAAAGCCTGTGAATTGGATTCTTCTAAGGTGATGACTATCACTTTTTGACTGAATGTTGCATGGAAGGCTATTGCTTTTTCTGATTATAAACAAATTAGTTTGGTCCTTCTAATCAGAAAGTAAGTAAGCAAATGCATGAAAACAGCGGCCTCAATATAATGTATGGAGAGACAACAAGAATTGCAGACAGCAAGAATCTATTTGACATAGAATATAAATTCCGGGAGGTGAAGCCCCCATCCTTCATGGAATGTGTAGCAGTTGCTCAATAAATATTAACCCAAATAAATGACGATGCTTAAATGGCATGTTTGATAGTCATAGAGAATACAATAACAATGCCTGATCCTATCAATAGGTCTTCACCTATTGGCTTGTGTCTTAGTTTACAGAAGAAACCAGCAAGTAAAAAAATACAACTTTGAACTAGAAAGGGAAAGAAAGTATAAATCTCACTTCTTATTGCACAGTTTGTGTGAGACAAGCTTGTTCAGATTAACTGTATTTCTACTTTTGAGTTTAGAGTCTTGAAATTTGGATTAAGATTTGGTATCAGTGTACCCCTTCCAGTTTTACATAATTCCAGGGTTAGACAGAACTTCTAACCCTCGGATCGCAGGGTTGGGAATGCTGGCTTCTTCCCTCTAGGAGGTGGAGACAAGCAGGGGGAGGAGGAGCTCGCTCCTTGCGACCCGCCCATACAAGTCTGGCCGGGAGCTGAGGGAACGCGTCCTGGTAGCCTGTAGGCGCACAGCCTACCACCTCCCACCTAATCTTTACAATAGTTTGTCAAGGGCATAGTTCAAGATTTCAAGTAGAGGGGAACTAACTACTTCCCATAAAAGTCCACTCAATTTTATTTCAGTTTGGTTAAGCGATTATTTTACTGAACTTTATCTTTCTAGGCTTCTCACACTACAGCAAGACTATGTACTTAAAATATACCTGTTTCCTTTTCCATTGAACACCCCCATGTGTATTTGAAGTTAATAACATTTCCCATTTTTATGTTGCAAATAGAGCATGGTTTCCAGTCTTCCTTTGTCAGAGCTCCCTCTGGGGATTGTGTTCCTGTTTATACCTTTTAAAAAGTGTGTGGCACCAAGACGGTTGTGGGAATTTTAGGTGTGGTTTGTGTTGTGTGTAGCTATTGTGTATCTGCCATGAGTGTCCAAGGTTTTTTTTTCCCTCATAGTGTAATGACAGTTCCTACCAATCTCTGACTTTGACTCAGAGTGAGAGTAGTTCAGGTTGGAGAAAATGATGCTTTGCTAGAACTCGGAGCAAACTATGGAAGAGAGTACACATTTCCTTTTCTCATATGCTCAGAGGTCATACAAAGGTTGAAATAAAGCCTGGTAATGGTTTTCCGTTTGCTTGCAAGTGGGTTCTGAATCTAGCCTGTCCAGCCTGCTGCCTTGCATAAAAGTGACTTCATTATGTCTTAGTTTCTTTTCCTCTTGTCACCTCTTCATTTTTTTTTGATTTTTTTCTGTCTCTTGTTAGCACAAAGGGAATTTGGGGGTGAATTAGAAGGTGGTAGATTGTTGGCTCTCCTTTACTTACCAGAATATAAGTTTTCTTCTTTGCCTTTAAGCAAAATCCTAAGAGCCAGCTAGAGTAAATGAAAAGCAAGATATGCTTCACATATTTTCAAATAGAACATCCAAGTTTAACCAAGTCTGTTCCTGCATCTTACATATTACATACATCCTACACATGCACCACTGTATCTTCATGTCTGTGGCTGGGTTGTGTGTCTTAAATGAGGAAGAATGAGATTTGAAGGCTTTCAAGATGCATTTTCTCACCTCAGCTATAGTTCTTAGTTCTTAGTCTAATAAGAGAATAGGAAAAGAGAACCAATGTTGTGGGGGATTTTTGAACATTTTGTACTTGTTTCATTTCTGAGAAGATAAAGTAAGTGACTTTGTTCCTGTTATATAGATGAAACCTGGTTATCCAGAGCTTTGGCAGCTTTTCCAAGAATAAGATCATAAGAAAAAAATCACTGACTATCTAAGCAATTTGGTCTGGGCAAAGGCATTAACTTTAGAAAACTGGGCACTACATGTAGGCATTCCCCACCAGGTGCCAAGAAGAGTTTCTGAGCAGCAGTGGGACACTGGCGCTGCTGCCACCCCGCTGCCCTCAGCGGTCACTGGATGATCTGGTGGTGACCGACAATACTAGTTACGTTTGCCTTCAAAAGTTTGACCAAAACACCTGCTGGGAACAACTTAAAGGAGGAAGGGTTGACCTTGACTCCTGGTTTTATAAGTTTCAGTCTGTCCTGGCAGAGAAGGCATGCGGAGACAGGAACCAACACGCTGGAGACTCCTTACTTGAGACTGGAACAAGAGGCAGAGTGTCTGGGCCTGGGGCTATGATGTCAAAGGCCCGCCCCCAGTGACTTGCTTCTCCTAACCAGGTCCTGACTTCTAAAGGTTCCTATTTCCTAAAATATTGCCACCCATTGGTAAACATTCAAAACATGAACCTATGGTGGATATTTCAAAACAAGTAACACTAATTGCATAAGACTTGTAAGGATCTGCACAATGGTTTTAGGGGGTTTTCTCCTACATAGAAGGTTTCCCAGATCTCCTTCTTCAAAATCCTTCCCTGATATCATCTTCTACTCTGTAGATGACAGCAGCACACTGGCATTGCTGTAGGAAAAGGATGATGAGTCAATGGCTAACGACTTTCAGGTAGAGGTTCTCTGCAAGTCTCCTGACGACTACAAATTATCTCCTATGCTCTTATTCTAGAGCTTTCTCAGATACAACTTTAACTGGAAAATAGTAGAGAGTTTGAATGGGAAAAATTTGTAAAAATTAAAAGATAAAAGTATGATCATTTTGTAAACCAATGTGCCATTTATAGAAACTTTTAAAAACAGACATGTGATGCATACAACCATTCATCACCAAAATGAAATGCTCTGTTAGTGTAAGGCTTTGTTGTAAATTGTGTTTTATTACAGTCTGTGTGTTCTTCTGGAGTTGAGACCTGAGACATGGGTATGGATTTTTAAATCTTGCCTTTCCAAGATACCCAGAGATCTTTTCCAGTCATCTGTCACTGCAGAAAGACATCCTTTTCACTTTCTAAGGAAGATCTCAACTCTGGTAGTTCCATCAAGCTGTTAAAGAAACTAGTGTAACAAGTCCATGTGTGAGAGAGCCAGTTTTATTGTGTTCCACACCCTTGGACTTCTGCTGTATGAATAGATCTTGCCCATGAGGAGGAGCAACTGGGAGAATGACTGGAAGTCTCAAACATCTTTCGATGATATGGGATACAGACCTGTGTAGTGATGACCTTTTCAACTTGAATCGCAGCATTTCCAACTTATGTTTTGGGATGAGCTACCCCCTAATTTATAACAACAGCTAAGATTATTAGTCAGGCATCTACAAAACACATCTTGCTAACACAATATTTATTTGGAAAAAAACACATTGTCTCCATCACCTATCATTATCTCCTTTTTGATTCAAGTGAGTTATAAGACCAGCGTTGCACATTCTCTTCTCCACTTCTGCTATCTTCATGACCAACCTCTTAGGCATCTTATATATTGCACGGTTTCAATCATCTTTCTTGTTCCTATGCTATGTGATTATCATGAAAACAGGCAATTTTTCTCACCTTCATTTTTAGGCTGCCAGTTCCTCAGCCATTGTGTTAGAGTCTCTATGAATAAAACCTCCTTATTTATAGATACATATAGTTATTTGTAGGATCTAGCACACAGACACTAAGGGATTTTTGTTTACTAAAGAGACTTTTGCCTTATCCCTTAATATACTCTCAGTCTGGTCATGGCATTTGGAATATGATACTTAGTAAATTTTGATAAAATGGATTTGCTGATAATGACTTAATCCCCATGGTAGATGTAAACTTTTCTAACTTCATATTATATGAATTAACTGGAAAAGGCTTCTGATCCTAAGATGTAACATTGATTCCTTATAATATCACACATTTAATTCAGTCACTGTTCACTCTTTTTTAAACTTCTTTGACATAGTTATTAAAACCTAAGTGCCATCATTACAAGCATTTTAAAAAGAGCTTTCTAAGATAAAAGCATCGTTCATTTCCACCAGTTGCACAGTAATAACAAAAGGAAGAAACAGTAAGTGTGCACTGGGGAAGGGCAGTTAATCCCTGGGAGCAGTAGTTCTCAATGTGTGGGTCAGGATTGGAGTTGGACTGGATATTGGGGTGCTCTCAGCTCCCCAATAATGACATAGATACTTATTATTAATTATGAAAACTCCACCGATAGCTTAGGCTTGTTCCTAATTAGCTCTTATAACTTTAGTTAATCCATATCTTTTAATCTACATTCTTTCATGTGGCTCGGTTACTTTTATTCTGTACTCCATTCTGCTTCCTCTCCATCTGGCCGGTGACTCCACCTTCTTCCCAGCATTCTCTCCTGCCTAGCTATTGACCATTTAGCTTTCGATTAAACCAATCACAGTGACGTATCTTCATACAGTGTAAAGAAATATTCCACAACATTGCCCCCTTTTTTCTAAACAAAAAGGAAAGGTTTTAACTCAAACATAGTAAAACTATAAAAATAACATTTATCAGGTAAGAACTACATTTCCAATGTCCAGTCCTTGCATTTGGCATATTTGAAGAAAACACGGCATTATTTATTCTATTTTGGTGAGTGCAAAGTTTGGTACCTAATTCACTTACTCTCCTAACTTGTGTTACCAACTCAAAACTATTTTTTTAGACCTCAAATATTTTCTTAGATAAACAATGTAAGCTTTACATTTGTCTCTCAACATTATACACTTTATACCTCTTTTGTGAATTTCTTTTCTGAATTTGGTAACAAGGAAAAGTGTAATTATAACTATCTATTTTTTAACCCCATCAGAGATTTGAGAGGGATATATTATCTGAGTAAACAGGAAGTGCAGAGCAAACAACTTCCAAAACTATACAAATGACAGAAATATCTGGCTTCCTGGAAGTCACCCAAGGTTCCTCTCCAACATTGGGGCAACCATCTTTGGTCTACAGGCCTAGAATATTTGACAGACTTTTCTGTGAAGAAGGAATTTTGAATGACTCTCCAGCCTTGTCTTGGCAAAGTTTGGCAGTCATATATTTTTGTGTTCTGTTTGTCCAGTTAGATAGCATACTGTCAGCAGTCAAGCCAAGGGCAGTTTCTTCTTAGTGGCTAACTTTTCCACAAAGAAATCAAATTCCGAATGGAGGTTTTTGAGTGCCCATCATCATCTCTGAAGTAGATTGTTGCTGCCAGGAGCAGACATGTCTCATTCTCATGAAAAGCCATGTGTTATGAAAAACATTTTAAATGCTATATTCTATAGATCTCTGAAGTGCTTGAAGACTACCTATTTATCTAAATATATCTCTGTTTGATCTTGAAAACATACCTAACATGACTACAATTGATTGCTATAGGTGATTAACTTGCATTTATTTATTATCCTAAATAGTTTTCAAGGACTAGAACTTTAATTTTTAAATGAGCTGCATAGGCACAATATCTTAAAGAAGAATAGAAACATACATACAATTTACATTTATATAAATATATAAAAATCCATACAAAAGTAAAATATTTGAGACTAGTAGCTGTTTATTTTAGTTTGTAAGTAGATTCAATATTCTACCCTTTTATCTTATCATCTATATCCTTCTATTCTTCTCAGAGTGAGATCCCTGAATCTAATCTCCTTTGTTCAATTTTCCCCCTGACCATTACCAATAACTACTTGTAACCAACCCCCCAAATGATGACAAATATCCATAACCTCACAAATGACAAAAATCCATCCACCCTATCTCTTGGGAATTTGTGCATTGTGTTCTCTAGACTGCTTCCTGTTGTCTGGGGATGTTAGAATCTTTGGGGGACCCTGAGAAAATTAAGATAATGGTTAAGTCCTGGCTAGAATAGTCTCTGAGGTTGGACCATCTCACCCAGCAGCCTTGAAGGTGTTCTGGATGCAGAACTCTGAGGAAGTGCAACACAGGCACCATGAGAGTCTGGATCACTTGGGCCACCCATTTTCATTGGTGTCTGGTCCCCTTGCTTTAAAAACACATAAACTTTCAAACTGCATTAACACAAGTATGGACTGGGCATTGTACACAAAGCAGATAAAGTCTTTTGTTTTATGTCTGAGCAGGTAAAATATACTTCACTTTCCTTGTAGTTTTTCTAGGTTTATTTCTTTATAGCTGTAGCCAGGATTTTCGGGGGGGGGGTCTACCCTGATCAAACCTGATAACTATTAACCTGGAAGAAATCCATAGCCTTTTGTTTCCTGTAGAAACACAACACATTTTTGACTTTTGAAAAGTTAAGACATTTAAAAAAATATATAGGTTGGCTTAATTTGGCAGTTTTTCAATAATCCATTGTCACCTAGTACCTATCATTTTTTCACTAGCAATCAAAAAATTCAAAGACAACACAATACCATACAGGATCCAGACTCCCTGTGTATTTCCCATCTCTATCTGGCTTATTCTTTTTTTATTACTTTCCTCTTTTTTAAAGACTTTGTTACACTATTTATTTATTTTTTATGAGTATCTATACCTTTTTCTTTCTTTTTAAAAAAAGTTTAGCCACATTGTTAAACACACTGTAATCTGTTTAGAGGGTTTTTTTTTTTTTTTTTTTTTTGGTCTGAAGTTACTTTACTGCATATCTCCAATCTTTTCTGTCTGCATGAACAAAACCTTAAACTTCTGTGCAGCTTAACTCATGGCATGCTGGCGGTTCAGCCCACAGGCAGCAGCTGGAAGACATGTCTCTCTACCACAGCCTGCACGAGAGACTTGGTGACTAGGAAGCCACGTTTTACTCCATTTTTGTCTGAATGGAACCTTTTTTTTTTTTTTAAAATTAAAGCTTCTCAGGTCTTCTGTGAAAATATCTGGCTCCATGGTAGATACCATTTGTAGTTGGACTTTTTTGTTGGGACTGTTGGCTCCTCAATAACGACATGGGCACTTATTATTAATTATGAAAGCTGCCACATAGCTTAGACTTATTCCTAATCTGGTCTTATAACTTAAATTAACTCATATATTTTAATCTACATTCTTTCATGAGTTTTGGTTGCCTTTACTCTGTACTCTCTGTGCGTCTTCTCCTTCCAGCTGGCAACTCTACTTTCTTCTTCCCAGCATTCTCTCTGCCCTGGAAATCCTGCCTAGCTATTGGCTGTTTAGCTTTCTATTAAACCAATCACAGTGACATATCTTCACCCAGTGTAAAGGAATATTCCACAACACATGACCCCTACTGGGGTTGCACATTAGATATCCTGCATATCAGATATTTACATTATGGTTCATAACAGTAGCAAAATTACAGTTATGAAGTAGTAACAAAATAATTTTGTGGTTGGGGTCACCACAATGAGAGGAACTGTATTCAAGGGTCGCAGCATCAGAAAAGTTGAGAACCACGGTCTTAGAGCCAGTGATCAAGATTAATATCAAATAGATATCATGTCACTCTTGCATGCGACAATCTGAGAAAGATCTATCTTCTACTTTTTAAAAAGTGCATGAACTCAATCTAGTCATAAAGAACCATCAGATCAATCCAAAGTGACTCATTCTATAAAGCAGTTTGCTTCAAAAGTTTCTTTCAAATGTCATGAAGGCCAAGAAAGGCCAAAGAACTGGTATGGGTTAAAGGACATTAGATATAATGATAGCATTTCCACATTGGGCCTTACATCAAGAGAACTACAGGGATGACAGCAAGGCCTGAAAAATGATAAGAAGCATTATCATATTTATGATACAGACTGTAGGCGGAATAATATTTATGATACAGACTGTAGGCGGAATAACAGCTTTATATCAATGTTAAGTTTTCCTAGATTTGTTGATCATGCTGTTACATAAGAACAAATGACATCCTTCTTTCAGTAAAGACTCATGGAAAAAAGTGATGGAATGCAGCCTATTTGACAGCACTGGGGGAGAGCTCTTGCGTTTGAAGGCTCAGTAGGAGGTGTGTAGTGAGGGCTCTATTGTCACTGTGGTTGAATGATCATAGTCCTTGGCCCCAGGGATGCTGAAACAGAACATTGTGGCAGTGAGAATATTCATCTTATGGCTGAGAGAGGAATCGATTATAGTCCTCAAAGGTACGCTCCCAGCCATTAGTTCCTCCAGCTAGGCCCAACCTTTTAAACTTTCTATTTTTCTTTCATTGAAAATAGATACTTTTTTATTAAATTTATTCTGATTATGGTTTCACCTCACTCAGCTCCCCCGAGATTCTACCCACCTCCCTTCCCATCCTAATCCATACACTTTCTTTCTCTCATTAGAAAAACAAACAGATATCTAAAAAAATAATAATAAAATAAAAGATAAAATAAAAACAGAATAGGACAAACAAACAGAAAAAGCGAAAGAAAAAGCATAAGAAACACATGTTTGTGCACATAGAAATCCCAGAAAAACACAAAACTGGAATTCAAAATATATATGCAAAAGATCTGCAAGGTAAAAATAAACATGCCCTGACAAAATGTCATGAGACAAAGTACATCAGAGATGTTGTTGGGCTCCTTTTGTGCTGGCATTTACTGCTGGGCATGGAACCTGGCCTTAAAAGTGGTTTGCATACAGTGAGACTGTTGAAGAAACCTAATGTTTTATTTTTTTAATTGGAGATATCTCTGGATTAGGGATGTGGGCTTGTGTCCCCTCTCAGTACTAGGACCTGTCTGGCATAAACTCTTGAAGGCCTCATGCATGCTGCCTCAATCTCTATGAGTTCATATGTACATTGATTCTGCTGTGTTTAGAAGGCTTTGCTTCCTTGGTATCCTCCATCCCCTCTGACTCTTACACTCTCTCTGCCTCCTCTTTAGTAGTCTGAGACTTGAGGGGAGGAATCTGATGGGGACAGCTCATTTGGGACTGAGTGTGACTCACTCTGCACAGTGTCTGGCAGTGGGTCTCTGTATTTGTTCCCATCTACTGAAGGAGGAAGCTTTGTTGATAATGGCTGATCAAGGTACCGATCTATGAGTATAGTAGACTATCATTTGAAGTCATTTCAAGGCTACATTTCTTTACGAGAACAGTAGTCTTTGTTCCCCTAGTTCCCTGGCCTGTCTGCTCTCAGATTCTTAGCCACCTTAGCCGTGTTACGGATGGGTTCCACCTAAGTGGGTCTTAAATTCAGTCAGATAGTAGTAGTCCCATAAGCCTTGTGCACCTATTGAAGGTAAGTCATCATTGTAAATTGAAGGGTTTGTAGCTGGGCTGGTGTTTACCTTTCTCCTTTAGTTGCACGCTGAGTATCTTGCAGTAGCATGAACACTAGGGTATGGGGTGAAGGCTTTAGGTAGGCATGAGCTCAACTTCTCTGTGCTCAATGGGTTGTGTAGATGTTGTTTTCAGGCCTTGCTGTAAATTTGTGGAGAGCAACCAATAGTGTTGGCAATAGCCTGGATCGTTTGGGGTTTCCATGGGAACCCTTTGGCCTACAACTTGAGTAGATATAACCCATTCCAAGCCCCGGAAGCTTCATTTGGTGGTGAGAGATTTCCAGTTGGGGTTCTGGCCCATTATTTGGCAATTTCATTTAGATCGCCTTCATACATGTGTATATTTTGGAAAGATTCTACTGTATTAGATTTCCATATAACCCCTCCAATGGCCTTTAGTTTCAGCTGTCCCTTCTTGTGTTTCCTCCCTTGCCTCTCTCTACCTCTCCTTCCAGTTTGATTCTCTTGTTCCTACCCCAGTCCACCCATAACTGTCTATTTGATTTCCCCTTTCTAGGGAGATCCATGCCTCCCCCATATTCTCTTACTCTATACTTAACCTCTGTAGCTACATGCATTATAGCTCACTTATTGAA
Organism: Ondatra zibethicus; assembly: GCA_004026605.1. NCBI lineage: Eukaryota > Metazoa > Chordata > Mammalia > Rodentia > Cricetidae > Ondatra > Ondatra zibethicus. Next base: position 23,612 of record PVIU01006788.1, read on the forward strand.
GACTTTAATAGCTAACATCTACATATAAGCAAATATATACCATATTTGCACATTTGTCCTTTTAGGTCTGGGTTATCTGAGTCGGGATAATTTATGCTAGTTCTATTTATTGTTTGAAGCATGGATAATAAAAACCCAGAGGCAGAAATTGGGGTTCAGCCTGAAAACCAGATGAACAAAGCAGTCGAGCCACTAGAGAAGTCTTACCTCTACCAAAGTCGGGCGACTGCAAACTAAGCAGACTAAGCCTTTTTCTCCTCCCATTTTATATTCCCTCTAGTGCTAGGATTAAAGGCATATGACTACCTAGGACTGGGATTAAAAGTGTAGGCTGCCACCACCTGGATTTGTTTCTGCATTGATCTTGTGTAGCCCAGGGTGGTCTTGAACTCACAGAGATCCAGCTGACTCTGTCTCCCAAATCCAGGGATTAAAGGTGTATGTCACCATTACCTGACCTCTAGGGGTTTTAGCTTTGCCCCTGGTTTTCAGGCAAGATTTACTTATCAAAATACAAATAATATACCACTACACTTGTTTTCCTTCTCCTCCTCTTCTTGTTTTGGTTTTTCAAGCCAAGGTTTCTCTGTGTAGCTCTGGTTGTCCTGGAACTCGCTTTGTAGACCAGGCTGGCCTCGAACTCACAGAGATCCACCTGCCTCTGCCTCCCAAGTGCTGGGACTAAAGGTGTGTACCACCATACCATTTTTTCAACAGACCAGTAATGTCTGTTGAATTTTGTAAATGTACCATTTTTCTTTATTACTCATCTATTGATGGGTATCTAGGCTCTTTCCTTTTTCTGGCTATTATGAATAGAGCAGCAATGGACATGGTTAAGGAAATGTCTCTGTGGTAGGACAAGGTGTTCTTTGGGTATAAGCTCAAGTGGTATAGCTGAATCTTTAGGTAGATCTTTTCTTAGCTTCCCATGGAACTGCCACACTGACTTCAGCAGTGACTATACAAGGTTGCACTCCTAACAGCAATGGATGAATACTCCCTTACTCCAGAGCCTCTCAGCATGAGATGTAATTTGTGTTGTTGATCTTGGTCACTCTGACTAGTCTAAGATGAAATCTTGAAGTAGTTTTGATTTGCATTTCCCGAATGACTATGGATATGGAACATTTCTTTAAGTGCTTCTCATTCATTTGTATTTCCCTCTTTGAGAATTCTATTTAGATCTGTGCCTCACTTTTTAAAATTGGGTTGTCTGTTTTCTTAATGTCTGTTTTTTGAGTTCTTTATATATTTTGGATATTAGTCCTCTATCAGATTGGTAGTTAGTAAAAAAATCTTTTTTTCATTCTGTAGCCTACCATTTTTGTTTGAACGATGGTCTTCTTTGCCATACAACTTTTCAGTTCCATGAGGATCCACTTATTTACTGTTAAAGTGTGCACACATTGGTAGAATTTCATCAGAAACACTCAAATAGCTAATACCTCTGTTATATTTCTTCCTCTAAAGTTCCTTGTCCTACATTCCTTTCAGACCCTTTGCTTCAAGTTCTCCAAAGTATAAGAAATTCACTGTGTTTGGAGGACAGAGCATGTGCAGTGGAAGGCGTACAAGGTACAGCATCATATAGAGTGTACTGTGGTCCAGCACTGTGGGGGTTTTCCTTATTAACTGATGTTCATAACCCTAAAATTAGCTGAGGCCACTGAACCTTGAGAAAAGTTCTCGCCTGCTTAGGATAGAAAACCAAAACCAAGGGCTGGAGAGATGGCTCAGTGGTTAAGAGCACCGGCTGCTCTTCCAGAGGTCCTGAATTCGATTCCTAGCAACCACATGGTGGCTCACAACTATCTGTAATGAGATCTGGTACCCTCTTCTGGCGTGAGGGCATACATGGAGGCAGAATTTGTATACATAATAAATAAATCTTTAAAAAAAAAAGAAAGCCAAAACCAAAACCAGAAATAAAACAAAACCTTGGATGTAGAACTCCCAAGTTTTACTGCCTCCAAAACAATCGGTATTTTAAACTAGTGTTTCTTGTCAGTATCTGTCTTAAATATGTGTGTAGTTGGCAGTCAAGAGTGATTTTGAAGCCAGGCATAATTATACTTGGGAGCCCAAGGCAAGAGGATTTTGAGTTGAAGGCCAGTCTGGGATATATTGTGAGATCCTCTCAAAAAAAAAAAAAAAAAATTCGGGCAGTATCATTAGAGTCCCTTGGTGTGTTGAATGGTGGAAGAATATTAAAGTGATTGGTGGTTAGCAGGACTGAAGTGGTGATTATTTCAGTGGTCTAGATATGAAGTTTTGGGTAAAAAAAATGACGGTGCATATTTGGGCAGAAAATTCTATTTTTATAACCAAGAACTTTCTAGGTGAGATGTCAGGGGTTAGTAGGAGAGAGATCTTGTATCAGTAATTTTTGTTGCTTTACAGCTTTCAATGTTCCCTGGAGTCAGAACTCTGCCTTGAGTGGCTGAATGGATAGCAAGCAACACGTTATTAAACCATGGAAGGGGAAGAACAGGTTTGGTGAGAGGGTAAACTTAGTTTTGGTAGTGTTTATTTTGAGATGCCTGGGGAAGTTCACATCGACTGTTTCATGGGCAATTAGAAACACAGCTCATTGGCTCCAATGGCAAGTCTGAGTGGTAGCTAAAATTTTAGGAACCATTACAGGTAACTTGAAGTACAACCTCTAAACTTGGGATTTAATGCTAGCTCAGACATGGTGTTTCCTTATTTGTAAGTGGATACTATCTAACTCAGTATCTTTGTGAGGGTTCAGGGAGAAAAATATACTGTCTGAATTTAGTGAGGAATTTTCTATTATTATGATTATAATAGTAACTAATGAAAAATTCCATATAACAATTTTCAGTTTTTTAATGCTTGTGAATTTCTTACATGAATATAATACATTTTGATCAACTGTATTCCCTATTCTCTCCCCTTTGTCTCCTCTCAACCCCCAACCACGATTTCCCTACCAATTTGATGCATATATTTTCAGAATGCACTAAGTAGACTTAATGCTGCCAGTATGTACAGGGATGTACGGCCATGAGTTATAGACCACTCAGACCAACAACTACAAAAGAAGTAACTCATTGCTGGCACTGAGCTTTTAATTTGGTAACTTATAGCATCTAGGAGGGTTATTATGCTCTTTGTTATAGTGTAATGCCATTTAAATTCTTTTTGGGGGTAAAGATTTATTTATTTTTGTTTTACTGCATGGGTATTTTGCCTGCATGTATATATGTGAATGCAGTGTCTGTGGAGGCTGGAAGAGAGTGCTGGATCCTTTGGAACTGGGGTTTCCAACAGTTTTGAGCCACCATATAGATGCTGGGAACCAAACCTGGGTCCTCTGGAAGAGCATCCAGTGCTCTTAACTACTGAGCCATCTCTCCAGTCCCTGGTAGATTTTCTTTGTTAGATTCTTTGAGACAGAGTCTCATGCAGCCTAGGTTGGCTTCAAACTCACTACGTAGAAAATTCACCATGTGTTCATGCTCTTTTTTTTGTAGAAGCATCTGAAAAAAATTCTTCTCATATACATATATGTTTATATTTTAGGAATTCTCTATAGTAGTAGGATTCTATACGGTATTTCAAAGGTCTTTAGTGTTAGCTACCCTTCCTCATATTCCTTTCTTTACCCTGGACTCCCATCCCCAACTCTACTTATTTCCTCTTGTGTTCTATCGCCCCTCTCTTAGACCATCCCAATGCTCCCCATTTTCCTGAATAGTATGGGTACTCCAATTTAAACATATACATCTAAAGATTCAAAGCTGGTATACGCATAAGAGAGGGAACATATTTGTCCTTCTGGTCTGGGTTATTCCACTAAAAATTATTTCTAGCTCTAAATTTACCAGCACATTTAATTTTTCTTAACAGCTAAGCAACATTCCATTGTGTCAATATACCCACTTTTATTATGCATTCCTAAGTTGATGGATACTGAGGCTCTTTCCATCTCCTGGTTATTGCGAATAGAGCAACAATGAACATGGATGAACAACTGTCTCTGTAGTAGGAAACAGAGTCCTTTGGGTATCTACGCAAGAGTGTTGAGCAGAATCATTTGGTAGATTTTCTTGCTTTTTGAGGAACACCCACATTGTGTTCTATAGCTGCGGCGACAACTTACATTCCCACCAGCAGTGCATAGCACCCCTTTCCTTACCAACAGCAGCTTTGTTGTCATTTTCTTCTTTTAATTTTAGATATCCTGACTGGGGTTAGATGAAATCTCAAAGTGTCTTTATTTATTTATATTTTATTTATTTATTTTATTGTATTTATTGTATTTATTTATTATTTTTTCCTCACATAAAATATCCTGCTTACGGTTTCCTTTCTTCTATATTCCCAGTTACTCCCCACATCTCCTTTCATCTGGATTCACCCCCTTATGTCTCTCATTAGAAAACAAGAAAGTTTCTAAGGGATAATAATAAAATAAAATGTAATAAGATAAAGTAAAAACTGACACACTGCAATAGGACAGAAACAAAAAGAAGGAAAAGAATCCAAGCAAAGACCCAAGAAACAGATATATACTCAAAGGCCCACTCACGCACACTCTCAGAAATCCCATAAAAACACTAAACTGGAAGTCATAATATATACACAGAGGAAGACAAGGCTGTCCACTCTCTCCATATCTCTTCAGCATAGTTCTTGAAGTTCTGGCTATAGCAATTAGACAACAAAATGAGATCAAGGGGAGTCAAATTGGAAAGGAAGAGGTCAAATTTTTGTTATTTGCAGATAATATAATATATATAAGTGACACCAAAACTCTACCATGGAACTTCTACAGCTGATAAATACCTTCAATAATGTGGCAGGATACAAAATCAACTCAGAAAAATCAGTAGCCCACTTATATACAAATGATAAAGAAGCCAAGAAAGAAATCAGAGAAATGGCACCTTTCACAATAGCAACAAATAACATAAAATATCTTGGGATAACACTAACCAAAGAAGTGAAAGACCTGTTCGACAAGAACTTTAAGTCTTTGAAGAAGATACCAGAAAATGGAAAGATTTCCCATTCTCTTGGATAGGTACGATCCATATAATAAAAATGGCAATCCTACCAAAAGCAAACTATAGATTCAATGCAATCCCCATCAAAATCCCAACATAATTCTTCACAGACGTTGAAAGAGCAATACTCAACTTCATATGGAAAAATAAAAAAAATCCCAGGATAGCCAAAACAATCCTATACAATAAAGGAGCTTCCAGAGGCATCATCATCCCTGACATCAAGCTCTATTACAGAGCTACAGTAATAAAAACAGCTTGGTATTGGTATAAAAACAGAGAGGTTGACCAATGGAATCGAATTGAAGACCCAGATATTATTCCACACACCTGTGAACACCTGATTTTTGACAAAGAAGCTAAAATTATACAATGTAAATAAAAGCATCTTCAACAAATGGTGCTGGCATAACTGGATGTCAACCTGTAGAAGAATGAAAATAGATCCATATCTATCCCCAACTCAAGTTCAAATGGATTAACATCCTCAGTATAAATCCAACCACACTGAACCTGATTGAGGAGAAAGTGGGAAGTAGCTTTTAATGCACAGGCACAGGAGACCACTTTCTAAATATAACCCCAGTAGCACAGACACTGAGAGCAACAATTAATAAATGGGACCTTCTGAAACTGAGAAGTTTCTATAAAGAAAAGGACACAGTCAATAAGACAAAAAGGCAGCCTACTGAATAGGAAAAGATCTTCACCAACACCATATCAAATAGAGGACTGATCTCCAAAATATATAAAGAACTCAAGAAATTAGACATCAAAATTCCAAATAATCCAATTAAAAAATGGGGTACCGATCTAAACAGAGAATTCTCAACAGAAGAATCTCAAATGGCCATAAGACACTTAAAGAAATGTTCAAGATCCTTAGCCATCAGGGGAATGAAAATCAAAACAACTCTCAGATACCATCTTACACCTGTCAGAATGGCTAAGAACAAAACCACCAATGATAACTTATGCTGGAGAGGATGTGGAGTAAGGGAAACACTCCTCCATTGCTGGTGGGAATGCAAACTTGTACAAACCACTCTGGAAATCAGTATTTTGGTTTCTCAGAAAATGGGGAATCAACCTGACTCAGGAACCAGCAATACCACTCTTGGGCACATACCCAAAGGGTGCTCAATCACACTACAAGGACATTTGTTCAACTATGTACATAGCAGCATTATTTGTAATAGCCAGAACCTGGAAATAACCTAGATGCCCCTCAGCTGAAGAATGATAAAGAAAATGTGGCCCATTTATACATTAGAGTACTACTCAGTGGTAAAAAACAATCACATCTTGAATTTTGCATGCAAATAGATGAAACTAGAAAACACCATCCTGAGTGAGGTAACCCAGACCCAGAAAGATGAACATGGTATGTACTCTTTCATAAGTGGATACTAGGTACAATGCCTATTGTCTATGACCTTATGAACCTTAAGAAAAACATATATAGATCCCCCTGGGAAGGGGAAATAGACAAGATCTCCTGACAAAATTGGGAGCATGGGGATGAGGGGAGAAGGGAGGACAGAAAGGGAGGAGGAGAGGAGAAGGGAAGGCCGGAGACCTCGAGGGAACATGATAGTCAAATGGAGGAAGGACAGAGATGAGAGCAAGGAAAGAGATAATTTGATTGAAAGAGTCACTATGGAACAAGAAACCTGGAACTAGAGAAATTCCCCGGGATTCACAATAATGACCCCAGCTAAGACTCTAAGCAATACTGGAGAGGGTGATTGAAATGGCCTCGCCCTGTAGTCAGAGTGATGACTATATTAAATGTCACCATAGAACCTTATCCAGCAATTGATGGAAACAGAGGCAGAGACCCCAGTGGATCACTGGGCTGAGCTCCCAAAGTCCAGTTCAGGAGTGGAAGGAGTAAGAATATGAGCAAAGATGTCAAGAGCATGATGGGGGACACCTGAGCTAATGGGAGCTGGACGGGAAGGAACCAGCACAGGACTAAACTAGACCCTGTGAACGTGGGTGACAGTTGTATGCCACCAGCATTTATCTTTACTGCTTGTACTGGCGTTTTTGAATCCATTCTCTTTGGATGGATACCTTGCTAAGCCTAGATACAGAAGGGAGGGCCTTGGACCTTCCCTAAAGCAATGTGCATTACCCTCTCTGTGGAGTGGATGGGGGGAGGTATGAGGGATGGTGGAGGGACTGGGAGGAGGGGAAGGAGCAGGAACTGGGATTGGTATATAAAATGAAAAAAGATAGCTTGCTTTCTTATAAAAAACTAAAATAAAAACCCCAGCTGTTCTATTGATGGCCTTCCTTTACATGTGACTTGGTCTTTAGATCTTGTGGTTTTAGTATCTTTTTGTTTTGTACACTTAATTCTTTTGAGTATTTCATATGTGGAGTTTTTATTTGTTGTCCTATATACTTTTTGAATATTGACATGCATCTCTTTAGACCTCAGGAACTTTTCTATGACTTTGTTGAAAATATTTTGTGCCTTTGACCTAATCTGGGTTCCTTCTCCATATATATAATTAGTTTTTAAAGTAGTATCCCAGGGTTTCTGCCTGTTCCATTCATTTTTTAAAAATATTTTACATTTTCTTTGAATGAGTGATCGAGGTCCTCTACTTTTTATTCTTTCTTCAAGTCCTGATATTCTGTCGACCTCCTGGATCACTCTGTTGGTGAATTTCTCCATTGAGCTTTTCATTTGACTTACTGAATTTTTCCAGTTTTTAGTTTGTACTTCAAATATTATTTCATTATATTTCATTTTCCTAACTTTTGTGTCCACTTCAGCATTATACACATCTGAACACATTTATAATTGCCATTTTGAAATCAGTGTCTTGTGAGTCATCTAATTTGCTTTGCTCAGGGACATTACTATTTATTTAAGAGCAGACATAATGCCTTAGTTATTCGTATTGTGTTTTGTGATGAGACTTAGGCATCCGGAGTTAGGTCACTGGTTCTGTTTTTTATCTGCCCTACCTTTGTTGAATTGCTATTTTGCCTGTTATGACAGCTTGTCAGGCAATGGGATAGCTGAGTGGTGGTTGAGTTCAGTCTTGGGGCCACTCAGTGATGTGCAAATATGGTATCAGAAGTGGTCCTTGCTCAGCTAGGGTCAGGTGGACTTGAGAGCACAAGAGCAAACCTTCTGTAGGTGTAGAAGAGTTTTGTTGCCGATCCTCAGAAGTCTGTAGAAGGTTCACAGTGTTTTACAGGTGGTCCTTAGGTGTCAGGGGCTACGCTCCAAGTGGGAGTGAGTGGTATTACTCAGGGTAGGTATGTATGGGTGGAATTGCAACAGAGGTGGGGGTGACGACCTGGGGTACTCAGCCAGTGGTCCTCAGGTGGCAGATAAGGATCACAGTGGTGTGGGAGTCATTACCTGGAGGATGTGCATTTAATATTCTGTAAACTTTTTAAGTTGTCATAGAAAACATGTTTCACTATGGCATATCATAAATATGTATTATTAAATTCTATTCTGTTTCATCCCTATTGCCTAGCCCACCCTTTTTCCCTCTTTTGTTTTTGTGTCCCATATCCTATATTATCCTCTCATTTTTGTAGTCCCCTTCCCTTCAGACTTCATTTGTTATTCCCCCTCTCTCCATACCTATCCCTATGTGTGTATATATTTATATCTATATTCTACACGAGAAAACATGTGGCAGCTGTTTCATGTAATGATCCCCAGATCCAGTCTAATCTGCAACTGCCATTTCATTCTTTACAGCTAAAACACATTCCCATTGCATATGTACATTTTCTTCATCCATCTGTTGGTGGATGTCTAGGCTGATTCCATAACTTAGCCATATTGCACAGTATCATGAGAAACGTGATGAACAGATGTCTCTATAATATGCTTATATTCCTTTGAATATATTTCTAGGAGTGGTATTAGGTGGATCTCAAGATAGTTCAATATTTAGTTTTTTTTGGAACTTCCATAGTGATTTCAATAGATGGTCCTGGGAAAATTGGACATCCATGTCTAAAAGAATGAAACTAAATTTGTATTTCTCATTATGTACAAAAGTAAATGAAAAAATAAGAAATCTGAAATTATCAAACTACCTGAAGAAAACATTTCAAAATGCAGCCATAGACAAGAATTTTTTAAAAAGGGCTCGAAAAGTTGAGGGAATAATTACAATAGAATTGCATTTAAAAAAAGCTCTGTATAACAAAGGAAACAATGAACAGAGTGAAGACACAGCTGTGGAACTGAAGAAAAATCTTTTCCAGCTACACATTGGACAGGGACTAAAGTTTAGAATATACAAACAACAACCAGCCAACCAAACCCCAAAAGCCCAAACTCAAATAAGCCAGTTAATAAATTGACAAACAGAATGAATATACTTCTCAGAATAAAAATAAGATGGCCAATCCATACATGAATGCTAAATATCCAGTCACCATGGAAATACAAATAAAAACTACCAAGGTTTTGTCTTGCCCATCAGAATGAGTAGTATTAAAAATAAGAGCAAATGCTGTTGAGGATGTGGGAAACAGGACCCTTACACATTGCTTGTGGGAGTGTGCTGGAGGATGCTGGGCTTTTGATTAAAACCTTGTGGTGGATATGATATTGTGTAACTCCTAAGGTCCTACAGCTCTCGCTGGACTGGCTTGGCATGCTGCTACTGCATGAGGAAGTCCACACTAACCACCCTGAGGATGAAAGGCTCCACCGAGGGGGTTCCAGTCCCCTGACAGCACTAACAGCCAGCTATATGACACACTCGGCCAAGCCTCCAGATGAGCAGCAGCTTGGTGACTCAGACAAGGCTAACCCAAATTCCTGCTCTACAAATTGAGAGCATATACAATGGCTTGATGCGCCAGTGGTGGCTTGGTATGCAGTAATTACATGTGTGAATGTGCCTCAGTCTCTAACATTGAGGATAAGAGTAACTTTAAATCATAAAAGTT